>JAODUE010005393.1:0-10089 GCA_027564755.1 Amblyopsis hoosieri | reverse complement strand
ACCAGTGATCATGTTGGCATGTTGACCAGTGTAGTAGTCTAGTCTATGTCATAACCATGTGTAACGATGTCAAGACATTTGCGCTGCAACCATAAATTAGTAAATCTTACTCTCAAATACTTCAACACATCCGATGGACTATATATAGAAACTTTCTGGTGGCGAACTTGTAACGTGTTTGTCCTTCATGCGGAAAAGCGTGATTCAATTCCCGGGTGGGACAGATTTCACTCCAGTATTTTATTTGGTTTTAATAACTAAAAGCATAGCTGTACAAGCTTAAAATTTGAGACATTTTTCATCACACTTTCGTCCCCCCCCACCTAAAAAACATCTCCTGCGCCACTGGTTGGGGCATTGCTATCTCGAGGCAGCAGAAAGCCATTGCACGATTGATCAAAAATAATTATTATTAATAATTAAGGTAGCAGCCGTATGTGCCCCTATAGCCAGGTGTTGTGACCACAATGGGTCTAAGCCACTGCAACACCTCTCTCCATAGACGCTCAACAGGTGCAGGTGAAGCTGCTGCAGAGTCTTGCAGCTCTGCCTATAATTAGTTACTCCTGTTAGGTAGAGCGGCAAGCCGAATAGACATTGTTTCTGGCTCACAGACAAACAACATCATTTTAAAGAAATAAGAAATAAAATAAAATAAATATATCTTTCTTACTGAAAATATTTTCTCTCACTTACACTCTGCTTGAGTTATACACATATGACATATTACGGACCTATAACCTACTGTAGATAAATAATATATTAATTATAGACCCGGGGGGGGGAGAGGGGGGTCATTTTCAGAGATGATAGTGGTAAATATGAGAGAAAAAAAGTGCATAAACAAAACAAAACAAAAAATACAGTAGGTCTACGGCTAGCCGGTGCCGTTCTCACTCTGAAACGGACATACTTCGCTTGAACTTGAACGCGCATCGCATTTCCAGGGACACATGACATTTTGTTTAACGGTGGCCAGCCGGTGGCGCTGTGCAGTTAGTTACATACAGTAAACCTCACTCTGACACCTCAAGAACACTCTAGAGAATGATGCTAGAGCCCTTGGGCTTTAGGCGCTCGCTCTCTTATCTGTGGGGGTGGGTTTCGAGTTCCGGGGGGGACGGATTAAGTCACACTAACATCTTTTCATCAGTGGACGAAAATAATAAATAATAAAATAAAAAATACGATTGACTGGGGATTGGGGGGGGGGTTGTAATCTTACTGTATAACCGTTGCAGCTAAAGTCTCCCTGTTGTGACTAGAATATATCAGCTGATATTCTTTCCACACATTATTTTAAAAATCCTACCTACCTTAAGATCTAAGAATATTGGCACTTTGTTGGTATTTATGCTTCTAGCAATTATGTCCTGGCATTATATGGTGTATATTAGATAACGTATGTTCTAAACGTATAACATTAACCCTGATGGCACGCTCCTGTCACTGTCCTAAGAGAATGACGGTTTCTACGACAACTGGTGTATGATCTCTTCTACTGTTGACAAATGTACTCTAATGTAAGGTTTGGATAAAAGTGTCTGCTACTCTGTACTTTTTTAGTGTTTTCTTTACTTGCCCAGGGACAATACAGTATATTCTGTATATATAATATATACAGTGCTGGGCAGTAACTAGTTACTAGTAAGTAGTTACTGTAATGTTATTACTTTTTCCAGTAACAAGTAGTGTAACTAATTACTTTTTCCAAAATTACTAATTCAGTAATGCTGCATTACTGCGTTACAAGAACGAGATTTCTGATCCTAGCTAGGGGCGAGGCAGGGTAGTGATTGTGAAAGTAATATAGTAATGTACCTAGTAATGTAACTAATTACTTTTAACACCCAGTAATAAGTAAAGTAATATTATACATTTTTGAAGGATTAATAATAAGTAAATAGTAACGTATTACTATTTCTTGCCCAACACTGAATATATATATAGTGTAAAGTGTAATGTTACTGTAAATATTTTAGAGAAGTTCTAACTGATTGAGATTGAGAATAGTGAATAGCTGCAGCATATGAGCTAACTACATGTGGTGGCATCAACAGATGCTGTATTATGTCAAGGACCCTGGAGCTACCATCAGCTTCTTCCACAGTCTCCTCAACAAGAATGGGAAGCTCCTCATCATTCTTGAGTCTGGTAAATCACAGTATATTGTACAAGTTATTTTATTCACACTTTTTTATTGACAACTTTTGAAATGTAAATCAGCACCTCCTATGCCATATCCTCCAATCAGACACCTCCCATACCGTATCATCCAATCAGACACCTCCCATACCGTATCATCCAATCAGACACCTATAACTTATCCTCCAATCAGACACCCCATAACCCTTTTCTCTAGCAGACAGACAGCAGGTTATACAGCATGTGTCAAGGTGTGTAACCACATGCCCCCGATCTACCCTTGCACCAGACATGTGCAGGTGCTAAAAAAGCACCTACAGTACCCTAGTCCACCAAAACAATGGGTACATATGGCATACAACATACATACAACATACAGTACATGTAGGCCTATAGTCTGGGATGGGCAGTATTTATGATACACGTATTTGTAATACATACAAATACATTGCGTTTAGCCACACCCCACTGGTCACTGATTGGTCCACCATCCATGGTGGCTGTGTGAGCGCTGAAGTGATCACGGTTTCGCAATGTGTTTCTGATATATGGGGCGCTGCTTAAGGAGGGAGCACCATTGAAGGAAGAGGTATTTTTGTTTGATCAAGCTTAAATATCAACAAGCTTTCTCTAGAATAACTGACTATACCTTTACCTAAATGAGTCAGTTCACAGGTGAAGGGTTAGGCCAATAGAGAGATGAAGTCACTTCCGCGTTATGGGACCGTAGTTTGGAAACAATATGTATGGCAGTCAACGGCGAGAATACAATTATTTTTAGATCCTGTTTGAATTGTGACACGAAGTACACATATGATGTGTGTCTATATAAAAGATAATTGTCAAGAACGTTGCAGTTTGTTTGAAACTATAAAGTAATCTTTAGTTTTGTGTGTAACCGCTCAGTGTACTACAGCTTTCGTCTCGCACAACACACGTCACCAAAACAACGCTCTCTTCGGCTTGAGGATTGTGGTGCGACAACGTCATGACACTTAACACGGGGTTTGCAGTCTTACTAATTACATATTTTAACAGTCTTAAACTATACACGACAAACTGAGACTTTCTTGACTCAGATAATTTTCTTTTAAATAGTCAAACATCATATGTGTGCTTTGTGTCACAAAGCAAACGGGATCTAAAAATTACTGTATTATCGCCGTTGACTACCATACATATTTTTTCAAAACTAAGGTCCCATAACACGGATGTGACTTCGCCTTTCTATTGATAGTTTTCTGAAGTGTCCATTGCAAAAGTTTGTATTTTTATTTTTAACATACAAAAATACAGTTTATTTTGATACATTGTGTGTCTTCTGTATTTTGTAGTTTATTTTGATACACTTAGGATAAAGGTATTTGGTATTTTATTTTAAAATACATTTTGATGTACTGTATTTGTTCCCATCCCTGCCTATATTACATATCTATGTTATGTTACTCTATATATCTATGATGATGGACATGATCACTCTCTGATAGAGCAGGCTATACACAGTACAGTATATAATATAGAGAGAGATTCAGAATGCATAAAATATTTATGTGCTCAAAACACGGTATGCAAGATACAACATAAAACCTAAAATACAACTAAAAGCTAGTCTTTAAAGCTACTGTAGTCTCGCATATAGAGTATCTGCCTATACAATATATACACAACACAAGCTGTAATAGGCTAATGCTAGTCTAGTTTAATTTATTTGAGTTTTCAGTCTCTTGACTGCTTGCTAACTTCAAGCTCAAACCAAAACAAACTCACTCAGAAGCTCCACCCCACACATTGGAAACACTTAGGCTAGGATATTGTTGTTGTGAGCGGTATTCACCACTGTGCTCCTATTTACGGAGAAAGGGCTGGGTAGAAGTACTGGATAATTATTTTAGCACATAGGCCTACAGAGAATGGGAGGAGATATTTGATCAAACAAGTAAATGGGCACATTTATATAGCACTTTCATCCAAAGCGCTTTACAGTATTTTGCCTTATATTCACCCAGTCACACACACATTCATACACCAATGGTGATTGCTGCCATGCAAGGTGCAACCAACCACCGGGAGTAGTTAGGGGGTTAGGCATCTTGCTCAAGGATGCTTACAGGTAGGTCAACACCGGGGTTTGAACCCACAACCTTTCGGCTGGAAGCTGGACACCCAGACCACTAGATCATCTTGTCCCCCAAGTCTTAGCTGACAATAGCTTTTAGGAGCAGGTGTGCTGGACAGGATTAGACAGCATTTACTTTTGACATAAACATACCAGCCAATATGGATACACACATCATGAATATGCAGTTGGTTCTTAAGGCACATTCTGAATATCTTGCTAAATGCTTTCCAGGTGAGAGTAGCTGGACCAAGCTGTGGGTAACCTACGGAAGCCAGCTGAGCATCCAAGAGAAGAGTTTAATTATAAACTCAGAGGATGTTAAAAGGCTCCTGGATGCCAAGGGGATGCATTACCAGATCTACGCACTGCCATCCCATCTGGATATCACAGAGTGCTTCACAGAGGGAGATGAGAATGGAGAGCTGCTGCTTGACTTACTGACCGAGGTGAAGCACTTCAGCAAGACGGCCTCCCCTGAATTGAGAGCAGGAGTCCTGGATCGTCTACGCCACCCAGACTGCAGCGTGGAGACTAATGGAAGAGTGATGTTTAACGACAGACTGGATGTGTTTGTCATAGATCCTTGATCCTAGCCAGCCTTTAGTTTGTGAACAGTAAAATATAGCTCCTGCATACTTTTTGGTTAAGTTTATATAATTATATAAAGCTTTCCTTACTTTTATTTTGCAAATTAATGCAGCACTTGGCTGACCAAGAGTCCTGAGGATCCAAGATTGCCTGTTAAACTACTCTATATCAAATTACTTTTAAGTTAAAATGTAAATTATGAACTTGAAGCCCTGCCATGTATCAAGTGGTATGTAATGAAGCAGTGATGCACTCATTACATTCAATGTGTGTTTGTGTAGTATGTTTCATGTTTCATGCTTAGGTGTATGTCCATGTAAGTGGGTGACATGAATATCCCGTTCTCTTTTAATTAAATATTATTGGTGATTCTAGCGCTGCCTTTTACAACTGCATTTGGGTCTGACCCCTGACAGACAGACAAACAGACACAGAACTGAAGCAAAAAAGCACAAATCTAATTCTCTAAATAGAGATTCTTTGCAGTTTATCTGCGGTTTAAGCAGCAAAATAAAGAGTTGCCAGAGAGACAAGGCAAGTGGACTTGGACATGACTAATTATGAGGTGAATAAAGTGTGGGTAAAAATCCCCCCCAAAAAAAACACCCTGTGACTGACATGCATCACATAAAAATGACAAGTGGTTGTGATTCCACAATTTCGGGTTTTTGTAGCCGGCATTTCAGAACGTTCTATCCTGATTTCCTGCATATTAATGGGAAGAAAAACTCAACCCTGCTCTCCCTGAATAAATGAGCTGCCGGATTAAAGAGGCAGTTCACCACAACGTCATGCAAAGACAATAGATGACCAACTGTGCTTGAGTAAAAAAAGGTTCCTTCCATGAACAAAATAGCATGGTATGAGAAATGTAAATGATTAAATTATTTACTTTTCAAGAAATTACTAAACTTAGGTATGATTTGAGTGTATGGACAATTACAATATAAACTGCTTTACTGTGATCCAGAGCAAATCTGGACATATTCTTACCTACCCTTATCAGCTGTCTTAACCAGTTGCTGCTCCATTATTGAGTTTATTCACTCGATCCTGGTGCTTTATTTTTCCATTTATTTCATTCATTTGCTTTTGTTTTTCTTGCGCTGCAACACGGAAATACAGAAGATGACAGTTTATGAAAGCAGAAGTACATTTCTAGCATGTTCTTATAAATGTGTTATTGTAGAACACAAATACTTGATGTCAAGGAGGTGGAACAGACCCCAGCTTTTTGGTGCAATGATATTAAATAAAGACCAACTTATTTTTACCAATCTTAAATTATACAACTGTAAATTATTTTGCTTGTGCAATAAGATATATTGAACACAAATAAGGGGCATTCTGCACTTTGATCAATACAGTAGTTTTTTTATCATTCAGAGCAGTACAGCATTTTATTCTTATTTTATATTTATCTGCAGTATCTGTTGTGCACATAGACCATTAATAATCAGGTTTTTAACAATGCAGCTTACACATATGTGGTGACAGGCATTTATTCACAGCCCTGGCTCTGTAAATGGGAACACAAACAAACTGGTGCAGACCGCACCACACAGCCTATAGCCTTGACAATGCCTGTCCAATTTGGGGGTGCTGAAGGAAGCTACAGTATGGCTTTGAGGAAGTTTTTTTGGATCCAGTTTCTTTCTCCAACATCCCTGATCCCACCTTTAAGTATATAGGCTAGTCTGACTAAGAGCCATGGAAATAACAGGGTACCTCGAAATTGTCAACTGTAACATGGTTCATGGAGAGGCTAAACCTATGGCACAATAGTTCCCGGAAGTGCTTGGTGGGCAGTTTGAATATATATATATATATTTATATATATATATATATTTACTTAATTTTTTGGGTAATTAGTAGTCAAATGATTTACATTTAAAATAAAATGTATAGGGTACTTTTAGTATTTAGGCTAACATCCGGGAACTATTTTGAGGCTCCACGTCCACAAGTGTATGACTGAATGAATGTGAAGTATAAGACTGTGAAAATATGTAATTAGTAAGATGACATTCCGTTCCCAACAGCAGATGACTGGAAAGCCATTGCAACAGAGTTCCAAGAGAGATGGAACTTTCTAAGTTGCCTTGTGAAATATGTAGTTATACAGGCTCCAGCATGTGCAGGTTCTCAATTTTATAATTATAAAGGCAAACGATTGTCCTTCTGGCTGTTGTGGATGCCAAGTACTGTTTCAGGTATGTCGACATCGGTGCAATCCTACTCCATTTAAATGCTTGTTTAAGAGCCATCACTATACCCAAAGGCTCTTTTAAAAGCCACAGACAATATAAAAAAAGACCAACCTATATTAGTTTTTGTAACCTATATGTGAAGTGATAAACCTTACAAAAAGGGGATGGAATTCAAATGATAAAGACAGGAAACACGACGACCGATACATGAATGGAGCCGACTAAAACTGGATAATGGGATTTTGTACAGACATGCAGGACAACACAGACAACTGGTCCTGCCCACTGCACTTAAGGCAACTGTACTTAAACACCTACATGACGACATGGGACATGTTGGGGCCGACAAGGTCATCCACCTTGCAAGGCAAAGGTTTTGCTGGACCTTTATGCAACGTGAAATCAAGACTACATCATTCGCCGGTGTCCATGTATTAAGCAAAAGCGACCTGCTGTCCATGAGAAAGCGTCAATGGGCTCCATTACGACCAGTGTCCCATTCGAGCTTCTCTCAATAGATTATATGCACCTTGAACCAAGTAAAGGGGGCAATGAATACATCTTAGTCCTGGTAGATCACTTTACTCGCTTAGCCCAGGCCTATCCAACTCTAAATAAGTCTGGCAAAACTGCAGCTGAAAAGACTTCTATGATTTTATTCCACGCATTGGGTACCCTCAAAAGCTCCATCATGATCAGGGTCGGGAATTCATGAACAGTCTGTTTCAATGACTCCAGCAGCTGTCGGGAATTTCTCATTCTCGAACAACCCCCTATCACTCGCAGGGCAATCCCGTCGAGCGCCTGAAAAGAACACTTCTTCAGATGCTCCGGACACTACATAAGGGAAAGAAGTCAGAGTGGAAAGACCATCTATCCAGCATAGTTCATGCTTACAACTGTACGAGACATGAAGCGATGGGCTACTATCCTTTCTATCTTGTGTATCATTTGCTGCCAGTCCAGATATCCCCTAGGTCTGGAGCCGGTAAAATCACCTTACTAGTTAGCCACTGCCAGCAGAGCTTTAAAGCCGGGCAGAAGCACCGGAGTGCAACGGAGCGCACCGCCGATCTCCACTCTCCACAGAGCTATTTTCGCAGCTTTTCCTCAATGTTGCGCAGGCTCACCCCAGGCCCAGGACCACTTCAGTCATGTGCCTGAACCTCTTCACACTATAGGCTAGGTCCAAGAGCATCAGGACTTTTTAAACAGCCTCCAGGCGGGAAGAAAGACACACGCGGGTGGAATCGCACAGTCGAGCCCCGGTTCCCCAGTTGTTTTGGCAGAGCACTGCCTTTCCCAGACACAACTCCCAGGGCCCAGGCTGGTTCCTCCACGTCCCCCAGGCATGCCAGCGTGTCACCATACTAGGTAGCCCCCGCCAGCAGAGCTCCAAAGCCGTGCAGAAGCACCGGAGCTCACCGCCGATCTCCACTCTCCAAAGCGATGTTTTCGCCACTTTTCCTCGATGTTGCACAAACTCCCATATTAACTATAACCGATTGCAAGGACCTTTAAAAACATAAATGGAACCTGCAGGAAACGTTAGCTAATGTTGTGGGGACATTCTCTGCTAGCTGGGAAGGTGTCAACTGAGGTCAAGACTGCTTATTTGCTAATAGATGACAATGTGTAATAGAACATGCTATGATGGATAATGTTATTTGTAAGTACAGGATGTTCTTCTAAGGAATGCTAAGTGCTACTAAGAAAGGAGTGTCTGAAGGATTGGACTTTGTAAGCATCCTAATTAGGAGGATAAAAGGTGTGAAGGAAGACTTTATTTATTTCTTTGATCTGGACAGATTGTTGAGTGCAGCTTTATTGGACCTCTCTGATAAAAGGATCACAGCTTTGTTCTTTAGCAATAGCAAATGATATTGATATTTTTATTAACTTGTTTAAAAATAAATAAACTGTAATTTATTTTTTATTTTTTTTGACTGTATCACAATATTTATTTTCAGTGCACTTTTGGAGAAAATATCAACCTCCTCCTGAACATATGATAACATTATCTTGCATAAAACGTCTAATACTTGTACATGCTTGTATTTCCTTGAACTGCATCCGTATGCTGTCTGCATAACGTTGGAAGGATAACATAGGCACATAACACTGCATAACACTGCTACTGTATTAATTTTTTTTATTATTATTTTTTTTTAATTATAATAATAATAATAATAATATTTTTTATATTTTAATGACACATTGATTGAGCAAGTCCTCCCTCTCCGGGGCTTACTTTCCGGACCAACTTCGATGGGTGAAGACGCAGCTACCCCTGGTCAGAAGAAAGAATAATAAAGGCTGTAAAAAAAACTCCTCTTTTGACATTCACCTGTGTTCAAATTTTTACAATACTTGTCAAATTTAGAAACGTCTTCAATTCGGTAAGGACTGGTGGTCTTGTGTTGTTATGCTTGTTGTCTTCCATTGTTGTCTGAATGTGTTGTTGCCAGTGTTACTTTTAAAAGTAACTTCTTACATTACAGCATTGCCTGGTCGAGAAAGTAGCTCGTTAGAGTACTTTTGCGTTATAAATAGAAATAAAACTCCTTTGCGATTCCTTGTGCATGACATGAAAACCAAGTATTTCTAGTTGTTTTTGGAATTAGCAATGTCGGGAGAAGTAGTAAGCCTGTCAAAGTGGACTGTTAGCTTCCTGGTCTGTATTGGCTAAGAAAGGGAGAGGGGCGGGGAAACAGGCAAATGAGAGAAACATGCATTTGTTGCGTAGATCACTGCACACAGTTTGTTTGGCAACGCCCCTATGAGGATATGGATAGCTACGTAGTATCAGCGAAATATGCAAGGCAATGAACTGATGTTAATCACCAGCACGGTAGGCTACACAAACCCTAAGTAAAAGTTTAATGTTCAACATCTGCAGATGACCAAATCTGTAAATCTATTTTATGATACAGTAACTGCAGGCTAGCAGAATCACGAGTGTTGAAACTACAGTGTCAGTGTTGAAATGGGCAGTGCAGTGTTGATTTAACACTATAGGGTTGTAAA
>JAODUE010005392.1:5000-22147 GCA_027564755.1 Amblyopsis hoosieri | reverse complement strand
AACACTGCTCTAGGAGCACAAACTCTGCTCTAGGAGTACAAACACTTCTCTAGGAGTACAAACGCTGCTCTAGGAGTACAAACACTGCTCTAGCAAGTACAAACTCTGCTCTAGGAGTACATACTCTGGTCTAGAAGAACAAACACTGCTCTAGGAGTACAAACTCTGCTCTAGCAAGTACAAACTCTGCTCTAGGAGTACAAACTGCTCTAGAAGTACAAACACTGCGCTAGGAGTACAAACTCTGTTCTAGCAAGTACAAACTCTACTCTATGAATACAAACTCTGCTCTAAGAGTACAAACACTACTCTAGTAAGTACAAACCCTGCTCTAGGAGTACAAACACCGCAGTAGGAGTACAAACACTGCTCTAGGAGTACAAAAACTGCTCTGGAAGTACAAACACTGCTCTAGGAGTACAAAGTCTGCTCTAGGAGTACAAACACTCCTCTAGGAGTACAAACTCTGCCCTAGGAGTACAAACACTGCTCTAGCAAGTACAAACTCTGCTCTAGGAGTACATACTCTGCTCTAGGAGTACAAACTCTGCTCTAGAAGAACAAACACTGCTCTATAAGTACACACACTGCTCTAGAAATGCACACACTGTTCTAGGAGTACAAAAACTGCTCTAGAAGTACACACACTGCTCTAGGAGTACACACACTGCTCTAGGAGTACAAATTCTGCACTAGAATTACAAACACTGCTCTAGTACAATGACCAGCCTGTATGTCTGTAAACACAGCAGGGTGTAGGCTGAGTGCCTCTCTTAACAATCACAATCTGCATGAGTCTCAATTGACTACACCCAAGGTAGGTTCATGTACATTACATCTTTTGTTTCAGAGCAAGTCGTACATTAGGCATGATATGCATGTAGGGTTATTTAGCAACTGCTGCAGGCAATAAACTATGATTATTAATTGAATAATCAAATTACAGCCCTTCAACATGCAGTCAACAACAGGCTGAAGAATCTTCGGTTTGGGAGGAAAAAGTATTTTCGGACCCTTAGCATATTACTGTGTTGATGTTTTTTTCCCCGTTGTTTTGTTATCAAGTCCAGTTTTGAATGGTGACTCAACTCTTTATATTTTCTCTCAATCTGCCGCCACCTCTCTTCAAAGTAGCAATATATCGTCACTTTAACCCTGTTCCTGCATGTCCCGTAGACAGGCCTTGTGAGCCGGGCTGGACAAAGTTTGCGACCAGCTGCTACTGGAATCCCACAGCACAGAGGAACTGGACACAGAGCAGAGAGAACTGCCAGAGGTACAGAGCTGACCTGGTCATCATTAACAGCAGGGAGGAGCAGGTGAGATTAGGAGGGAGGGCGGATGGATGGATGTATGTATATTAATGGTACAGAGAACAGACACATGATTAAAAAGCACACATTCCTTACCTTTTACATTATTTTTATGAGCTGCATATAATGATCCTTTAATTTATGAGACGAATTTTTCAGCAGTTCAAATCTGTAATTGAAACCATATAAATTTTATGCAGAAAAATACAGTATAATCAGGACATTGAAAATAGATTGTTTGCTGTACGTGTAATTTCTATGGCAAGCCGTTTTAAAAAGAATTCTCCAAGACTGACTAGTATCTATTTATTAGATACTAGTACCTCTTCTTTATATACTAGTATCTATTTATTAGATACTATTACCTCTTCTTTATATACTAGTATCTATTTATTAGATACTAGTATATAGATATATACTAGTATCTATTTATTAGATACTATTACCTCTTCTTTATATACTAGTATCTATTTATTAGATACTAGTACCTCTTCTTTATATACTAGTATCTATTTATTAGATACTAGTACCTCTACTTTATATACTAGTATCTATTTATTAGATACTATTACCTCTTCTTTATATACTAGTATCTATGCCATTAGTTACTAGAATGTATTATTTAGATACTAGTATGGAGTATGACTAACAATCTATCTGGCATGTAAGGTTAGTGTCGGTTAGTGCCACATAAGATGTTCTAACTACCACATATAGAATGAAACCCATCATGAATCTGCATCTGAGGTTCTTGAGAGTTCCCTTTACTGAAATGTGAAGTGGAGCAAGTCATAGAGCAATATCAGGGTGCTTTTAACTAGGGATGACACTAGAGCTGAACGATAAATCGTTCGACGACTATATTTCTATGGTACGTAGCCTGGCTACATGGCACGCCCACAAACAACACGTGAAACACAAGGAAACACATTCGTGGGAGATCTGCTGAATAATTGCCTCCGCTGAGCTAGAAACAACGTCAGAAAATGTAGCATAAACCCAACACAAAAGCAAAGAGTGATCGACGGACACCACACCTGTACTGATGTAGTGGTTGTTTCCGAGGAAGTTGGCGACAGGGATTAGCACGCTCGTGTGCGACCATCCAAGATGTGCAACCAAGCTATTGTGCAAGCCAAGTCGATGTGCGAGAGACTTTAACAAGGCAGCCAGCATCCGGTTCACAAGAGGCAATGTTTTAAAACAAGTAAGATACGTAGCGTCTATGGCCTACTCTTTTACTGAGACGAACAATGTCATGCCAAATGCAAACGGTGAAGGTTACTCGGTACCGTAATGGCAATGAGAACGTCACAATCTCAGGCAGAGCTAGATCAAAGCTAGATCATGTGTGCCTTATCTGTAAATAACAGAGTGCATAACCGGCTTAAGTAAGTAATAATAACAGTGCCCATTAAGGTGCACAGACACTGGAACAGTGGAACTGTAGTTCAGCAGGATGCTCCCACAGGGGAGATTCTAAGATCAAACATTTGGGGGGGAAGGGTGGTCTAATGAAAATATACAGGGTGCCTGCTAAATCACTACTTTCACTGTATAACAATGAACAGTTTTTATACCTGTATTTGTTTGTTCAATCTCTAACAGCCAAGCCAAGTTCGAAAATGTAACTAAAACATATTTCTGAAAATAATCCTAATTATTTTTATTTATCATTTTAGGGATGCTGAAATGCAATTTAGGTGTGCTTGAGCTAAAAAAAATCACCGTCATTTACTTTGCAACTTAACATAAAACTTAATTTAACACTGGAATCGGATCGGTACTCGGTATCGGCCGATTCCCAAGGTGCCGGTATCGGTATCGGGACTGAAAAAACTGGATTGTACCATCCCTAGTTTTAACTAGTGTTTTGTAATGTATGTCACATGCCTGGCCAGACTGCTCAGCTGTAAAGGAAAAGTGATCTTTCCTCCCATACTGCTTCCCCAGATATATGTAAATGGTTTAAATACACCTGGTACCAATGCCTGGATAGGTCTGACAGACATTAATGTGGAGGGTAACTGGACTTGGGTGGATGGAACTCCGGTCAAAACAACGTAAGTTAAAAATTTTCTGTCAGGGTTGACTAGAGAGTGTTTTTCTCTTTAGTTATAAAAAGGCATATTTTTATAAGGTATATTTAAATCCAATTGAACCCTTACTTCTACAAGCTACTACCCTCGCCACCACAGTACTTACTGTTTTGTTCTTAATCAGCCGGAGGTAAATGGAGATGTGCTGACTATAAACTACACTGCAGGTACTGGCAGGCCGGGCAGCCTAACAGCCACGAAGGAAACCAGGATTGTGGGGAACTGATACACCAAGAACCACAGAAAGTTGGAGAGTGGAATGATGATGGCTGTTTTGCTTCACAGCGCTGGATCTGTGAGAAATAGTAGTGTCACTGGTGGTTATTAAAGCGCAAGCCCACTTATCTTAGAACTAGCCCAAATCTCGCATCGGTTTTATTTGCATTTTATATCTGCTATTCTAAACGTGTGATTTATCTTCTGAGGTTGTGATATCTTGTTTTATTTTACAGTAAATATTTGCTGTAATCTCTTTCCTCTCTTAGAAGGATTTCAACAGCAACCAGTGTGTTAAAGCGTGTAGCGTGTCTAACCCTAACCCTGTTGCTGCAATTATATGTTTGTTAATTTGTTGCACATATGGAGCAAACTGGTAATTAACAATTTAAAATTATAATTTTGTAATTTTGCAATCAATCAAAACAAGCAAATAAAATGCTCTATGTCTTGTAAAACATAATGTATATAATGTTTATGCTTCCAGTTTGATTCAGTATCAATTGCATTACCATTTTGTGTAATGAAATGCATGTTTTGCTTGTTTGAAAAGGCCATCTGTAGGCTGGCCTATTCAAACAAGCAAAACAAAAAGTAAGATATTATAAATACCATCACAAAATACTAAAATTGAAATTGAGAAAATGCATCTTCCCTGGGATATGCGCAAACTCTTTTTTATTCAGTAATGTAATAACTGCGCAAATTGTGGAAAATAGTGTATAGAGGCAAACAATAAAAAAAAATGAAAAGAGTACAATGTTAAATATTATTAGTGTGTAGCCTACATAAACATATTTTAGGGATGGAATCTTGATGGAATCTTGATGGTGATCTCTCTGTTGTCCTAAATGGTCAGCTCCCATGCTTTCACAAACCTGCCGGCATAATAGCTTTAGGGATAGGGATGGGCAAATCGATAGTGCGGGATTGATACTTCAAAACTCACAAGGTTGGTGTGGTGCTATTTGTAGGCATAAGGTTGGAAATCTTTATTAACAATCAAATTAAGTAAATATAAGGCCTAGATACAGTATTTATGTATGGTTTTCCTGAAAATAGTAGTGTGTTATTTTAACTGTAAATTAAATTACTGTATATGATTACTGTAGGTCTACTGTGATGAAACACAATAATTATAATTATTATTATTATATTAAATAATAATTTTGACAAAATTACTATTCAAATGTTAAAATTGCAAAAATAAGTATCGGTATCGTATCGAATTAAAAGTTTGGTATCGTCCATCCCTAATAATAACAATCCGCTGGCCAATAGGCTCCAGAGAGAGGGGGCAGAGGAAGAAGGGGAGGGGTTTGGGGTTTTGTTTGTTTTACAACCTTGGTCTTTCCTTCTTTCTTCTTTTTTAGCTAGCTCTCGCTGCAGCGCTCAAATCCTAGAGTAGCTTTAACCCTTTGTGGTGTAAAGACATCTTATGCACAGACGTTGGTGCCGGTCTCTCTCACAGCCCCCTATATGTGTATATGTGAAAGTAAATTATGTCATGTGACTGGTTATTGAGCCTACAACCTGCCTGGCGATAGTCACCAAAAGACAATGTCACATGTTCCCGTATGTTTTAGTGCCATTTCAAGAGTTTATAATAATTATAAATAATAAAAAATAATAAAAAAAGTCTCCTTCGGGCAATAAAGTCCATCTGACTAGAGATGGAACCAGTCTCAGAGACAAGTAAACAAACGATGGCTAGAAAGAAAGATACGAAGAGAAAGATAATAAGAGAGAAACAGAGGGTTGGACACGGTTGGTCAGATCGCGGAGAGATCAGTTCCCTGCATGTGAGGACCAGTCAGTAATAAACCACCCACTCCTAGTGAGCTCCACGGCGTGACGATGACGGGCCTTTGGATCAAATTAACGACATCGTAATTCACGTACAAAGCTGCTGCATTATTAAAGCACAAATCTCCTGTTTTCTTAGTGGCAACATCAATTACAGGGTGTGTTTCAGGGTGGCGATGGGGTGTAATATAACAGTTTAACAGCGTTATCTCTGCACGGCAGCGTTTGTTGGTCTGAACACTGTGATAATGTCATTCTGGTCATTGCAGTGCTTAATACGTTATTTTAATGTGTGCCTACTAACCTAAGACTTTGTACTGCAGTGTGTTGTATTATGGTGTATTGCATCATATTGCTTTCTGGAAATAAATCTGATTCTTATGTATGTATTGTGTGTAGAGAATCTATAGATATCTATGAACTATTTGAATTTTGATTGAGTTAATTTTTAAAACAGTATTTACAGCAGATACTAGTAGATAGTAGATTACAGTAGATTATTAGTATTATCATTAGTTATATTTATATGATTGTGTGCAGAGTTATTATTGAGGTGACTTGAATAACACCAGTCTCATAAGACTCATCAGCTTTGAGTGGTAACCGTGTTATTAACAGCATGCTGCCTCACACTTGTTCAACGTGTGAATCAGAGTTAGTAGCGGGCAGGCAGGCAATGCCAGAGTGTTGTACCATCCTGATCTCGCCAGCTTCAGTTTAACTTTGCCGTGAGAATCAGTCTGGAAAGCCTCTGAATCATTTTTAAAGTGTCAGAGTAGCAACTGAACTTTCCAATCAGCGTTGTGTTGATAGCTATAGGGGCGTGGTTAAGGTGTGCCGACAGCGGAAACGACCAGATGGTTCATCCAATCAACTGCCAAGTATATAGTACAGCCATTCACAAACAGTTTCAATGTACGGCTCCCCAGATGGACTTGTGACAACAATTTCTCTGGCATGTCAGGTTATCATTCCTCTGCAACGGACTACTTCTGTGCCATTATGAGCTGTGGTTATGGTATGGTTCTGCAGGTTCAAAGGGCTATAAAATGTATTCTATAACATGCTGTAATATAGGATGTGCCCTGGTTGCTATCCAATGTCCTCACTGGGCCAGTCCCTGGCTCGTATATGAGATATATGTTGTGTCAGCTTTTAAACACATTCTGTGTTTATGGCTTGGTGTGGTTTAAATGGAGTGTCTAGCTGGAAACAGCTTTGGAAAGCTGACGTCCAGACAGATGTGCTCTTTATCACGCCTCTGCTGATGCATATTTGGCTCTGCTGCATTTGATTTTATTACTGATTCATGAGTGGTAGTTGCATCATATGATTTATCGCGTTCGTGACCAGTTTGTTACACGTATGACATTTCATCATAACAGGAAACCTTTACGTATATGCAGATATGTCTATCCTTGCAAACTAATGGCCAGGTATCTCTTGGGTCCGATTTTGTCTCCTGCTTTTACTTAATTGGCTTTACAGATCACAGTCTTAATATGATCCAAACATAGTGTTATGGTGGTCAAACACAGAGGGCTAGCCAACCCAGCTTTAATTGGCTGTAGTAGCATCCATCCTTTCTACCTAGATGATAACGGTACTGTTCGTAACCTTGCCCACGTCAAACCTCCCTTCCACGAGGACGGGAGGTTTGGGGACCATCTAGCCAATGGAAATCTTGCTGCTTTCATCAAAATAAGATGCATGTGAAATCGAGAAGCTTTCCACAAATTGAGTGCCAGCCAGCTTAAGACAAAGAACATATGCTTTAAGGTTCTCATTTTCTGAGGGCAACACAAGAAAACACTTATGAAATCCTTTATACACACATACACAAGACATTTCTTGCGTTAAGAGGCCACGGATATTATCTGCGCTCCTCTAGTCAAAACAAAAGAGCCCGGCCAAGCTTGAATGACAGCTCTGAGAAGGGAGAGATTAGAATCAACACAAGCCACCGTTTAGCCACATGTAAAGCATATTTCCTCTCAACCTGTCAGCACACAAGATGGCCTAATATAGGCATACAGGTGGAAACCTGTTCTAGCAGCTTCTGTTGTCTTGTAAGATGTTATCATGCTTTTATGTGTGAGTCTCCTGTATAATAACCCAGATAGATTATATGCATACACTATTGATGATATCTAACATTGGTTCTGTTCTGTGCTCCCTGAAGTCAACGGGTCAATTTGACCCAAACACCATACAAGGGTTCAGTCTTATGTCTATATTCTGGATAAAGGCATGTGCATTTAAAACACACGGATTGCATGATGCCACATGTATTATACAATATATATTATACAATATCTGATGGAAGCAGGCACTTGTGAATTAAACTCTGGTTCACTGTGGACTGTATAAACACAAACAAATATAGTGTAAAGCCCTGCAATGTATGTGACTGTACTGTTAACGCCTGGTTTCACAATGCCATGGAAAACACACCGGCACAGACAAAGTCAATCACACACTGACTCAAGAGCTTGGAAGTGGCTCCCTCTCTAGCTCTTTACCGGACTGTGGTGCTGTGAGTGAAGGCAGAAGTCTGCAGGTATGGATTACAGTAATGACATACTGTAATCTGCAGGTATGGATTACAGTAATGACATACTGTAATATGTAGGTATGGATTACAGTAATGATATACTGTAATTTGCAGGTATGGATTACAGTAATGACATACTGTAATCTGCAGGTATGGATTACAGTAATATCATACTGTAATCACAGGTATGGATTAAAGTAATGACATACCTGCATCTACATTTTACCTAGTATCTACATCTAGCCTAGAGTATGTACATCTAACCTAGTATCTACATCTAACCTAGCGTATCTACATCTGACCTAGTATCTACATCTAACCTAGTATCTACATCTAGCCTAGAGTATGTACATCTAACCTAGTATCTACATCTAACCTAGAGTATCTACATCTAACCTATCTACATCTAACCTAGAGTATCTACATCTAACCTAGTATATATTTCTAACCTAGTATCTACATCTAGAATATCTACATCTAACGTAGTATCTACATCTAACCTAGTATCTACATCTAACGTAGTATCTATTTCTAACCTAGTATCTACATCTAGAGTATCTACATCTAACCTAGTATCTACATCTAACCTAGAGTATCTACATCTAACCTAGTATCTACATCTAACATAAAGTATCTACATCTAACCTAGTATCTACATCTAACATAGAGTATCTACATCTAACCTAGTATCTACATCTAACCTAGAGTATCTACATCTAACATAGAGTATCTACATCTAACCTAGTATCTACATCTAACCTAGAGTATCTACATCTAGGGAGTACACAGGGGTGAGCAACACTGGTGGAGGCACTGTGGACTTAAAGAACGTTTATAAAGTTTTTAATATATTTTACCATATAAAAAATAAATAGCAGCTAGAAGCCAATTTAAACTCTCATCTTGAAACACTTTCCTCCTGGTCAGGCTCTGGTTGTCAAATCTACACCACCACAAGGTGGAGCACCTCCTGTTTGGGCACATTGTGACTGTAAAGGCCCCTGCCAATGTGTGTGCGTGTGTGTGTGTGTATGTGTGTGTGTGTTAGAGCACTGTATGCAGATGTTGCACATCTGTGTGTGTGTGTGTGTGTGTGTGCGTGTGTGCGCGTGTGTGTGTGTGTGTGTGTGTTAGAGCACAGTATGCAGATGTTGCACATCTGTGTGTGTGTGTGTGTGCACACTTACATGTGCGTTACAGCACTGAAATGCTTGTGTGCACGTGCTTTGGTGTTATGTCACTGTTGCACATCTGTGTGTGTGTGTTATTTTTAAGAAGAATGAAATGTGTGTACACACTGCATGGCTTTGAAAACAGCAGACAAACATCTCCATGGATGCCATATTTCAACAGCTAGATTGAATCTAGCTGTTGAAGCGTTTGACTTGTAAATGCACTGCAGCAGTATCTATTAATAATTAAATAACCTTTGTTGAAACTAAACAAGTGAGATATTTCTTGTTCTTCAAAACGCCACGTAAGTGCTCATCACATTCTGTAGATATTCACAGGAGAGGCATTCAGCCTCACGCACAGAAGGCCTGTAATGTCTTGCTTCCCTATTTGTTCAGCAATACAATACTGGTATGATCATTATACACAAGTATAAAATGATAAAGATTTTCACGTACAGTAACTTAAAGTAATCCACAAGTGTTATATACACTGTTGCAATAACAAACAAAACAACAAGGACTTATTCACTGAATGAATAGTGCAGTAATCACAGAGTTTGTTTTACTTACCATCGATTGATGGAGCTAAAGCACACCTGTACCGTGACCCACCCGTTTAGAATCAAGGGTCTAGTGTCTCCCTGCTCCAGCACACCTGACTATACTGAATGGGTCATTATCACTCTCTGCAGAAGCCTGATAACGGCCATTCATGTGAGCCAGGTGTGTTGGAGCAGAGAGACATCTAAAACATGCAGGGCAGTAGCTCTCCAGGACCAGGATTGGGCACCCCTGAGCTATAACATGCAGGACACTGGGTCTCCAGGACCAGGGGGTCTCCAGGACCAGGGTTGAGCACCCCTGATCTACAACATGCAGGACACTGGGTCTCCAGGACCAGGGGCTCTCCAGGACCAGGGTTGGGAGACACTGGTATGTTTTATGAAGGTAATAGTAATGCTTTGACATGAAACAAAACGAAAGCCCTGACTTCTCCTCCCATTGACCTATGAAGACACCTGCTCCTCAGACACACACAGGTGTTCCCTATAGGCGTTCAACAGGTCTTTGCGACCTGCATGTATCTTCTGTGCCACAAGACAAGAGGTGCTGAACAATGCTTAGCATCAAGTCATAGGATGATAACCTTGAAATGTTCTATGCCATCCCTCAGGCAGTTCTATGTTGTTCTCACAACATGGTGAATGGACTGCATTTACATATCGCTGTTCCAACCTTCAGGCCACTCAAAGCACTGTAGCGCCTCACCTTCACTAATTCACACACACACACACACACCCACCCACACACACACACACACACACACACACACACACACACATACTGTACACCGGTGGTGGTGTCAGCCATGCAAGGTGCCACCTAACCACGGGAGCAGTTAGAATTAGGTGCCTTGCTCAGGGACACCTCGACACTTTCGTTAAACGTGCAACCATAGAAACCCTAGAGTGTTTTGCGAAGAAAAAAAACACTATAAAGTGAATGAAAAACCATGATGGCTTTCATTTGTTTCATGGCCGTTAGAGCGCTTAAATAAAGTGTATGCCAACTGCCTCTTGCATGTGAGCCAACGAAACATAACACCCTATACAGCACACTGTGACTGGCAACGCAGAACAAAGACACACAAACGTCTCATGCCTCCGAGACGTGTTGGCAACGGTGTTGGCAAATACTGCCCTTCATTTGTAATGTGTCCGTATGCAAGACCTGCGATGTGGAATCACCTACAGTGTGTGCACACGTGACCTTTGCCCTCTCCGGTGTGACACGCTGTCAAACACATCTTTAGAGTGTAATAAAGAACTTGTTAAACTAAGGCTAAGTGATGTTTAGACCAAATTTATGTTTTAATCTAATACAGTAAAATTAAGGAATATTCATTGAATGTTTCCTTAAAGCAGCTTTAGACAAGATGCTGAAAGGAAAATAACATTTCTTTACTGTAAATACATATATGTTTTTGTGACCTCATATTGGCTGGAATACTTTCCTGGATCTTAAAGCAGTGTGAAACACACACACACACACAAAACACAGAGAATCTGACATGCAGGATGAGAGTACACGTGTACATACTCAGAAACTACCTATAACATGCACATAGACACACACACACACACACACACAAGGCAATACGTAATCCTCTCTCTATCTCTCAGACACACACACACATGCTTGTGAAGCCACAGGAGGGGAGCAGACGGTGTGATGAACATCTCTGGACCCTGGTGTCCACTTGGCGTAGGTGTGTGTGTGTGTGTGTGTGTGTGTGTGTGTGTGTGTGTGTGTGTGTGGGGGGGGGGGGTCCCTCCACTCAAAATAAACTGAATTTTCAGGGAAAATCCAATTGGAGCTAAATGTGTGATAGTGGGAGTATAAGCGTCAGTAAAACAAGTCTTTATATTGTTGTTAGTTTATTTTCATGGGTAAACAGTGATGTCTGTTATTGATATACAGTATAAATACAGTATATAAATAATAGATACATCTGAACAGATTGCAGGCCAACTTCATCCAAGCGGAGAGGGAGGAACAGAGGGAGAGAGGGAGGGAGGGAACTGAAAGCCAGCTGGAACAAAAAGACAGAGAGAGAGAGAGTGAGAGAGAGAGAGAGAGTGAGAGAGAGTGAGAGTGTGAGTGAGAGAGAGTGAGAGAGAGAGAGTCTCCCTGGGTTTAATTGGAAGAGCTTGGCATTTTAGCACAAAATGAAACAACAGGCAAACAGGAAAGGCAATTACGCCCTCAGAGAAATGTGTGGAACAGGTTTGTTGGCCACGCCTCGTTTTCTGCTCCTCTGTAATGAACAGATCCTGTTGCCGGTGTGAAGCAGGAGCTCTGTGCTGCGAGGTTGTTAAGGAGAGGAGGTGTTTCTGTCCCCGGGCATGCTGAGGGCAAAAAAAAACAGCCAGCAAGACCTGCTATCTTCCACAGGCCTGGCCACCTGGCCCCAGTGCGGGAGAAGACACCGAACACAGTGTGGGAAGTTGACAATGACTCCATCTGTGTGTGCAAATAGATCCTGTAATTAATGTAAACATACCATTTGGCAGGTGATGAGATATTAATAGCCGTCAAAGGGACCTATAAATTATTTCATCAGGGTCTTAGGTTCTTATTGTAGGATAATGGTGTTTTATCTTGACATGTTGCATGCTGGGATACAACGGCAGACTATTCAGACGTGATGAAAGAGATGACTCGGCAATGACAATGCTAGAAATGGAGGCATCCTTATAAAGTGCAGGCGGTGGTTGGCCTTTGAAGAGCTGTCGTACGGTAAACACGGTGCTATCTGGAGGCCTGGAAGCAGACGTCTACGTGTCACTCACAGATACATATGGTAGATATGGTACAAACGTATGCTGTCATGTCTGTGTGTTGTCACCTGAAGTCACCACGTGATGTGCACCATATACTCCAGCCCTTTACCCCCTTTACTGTCATTCCATTGGAGTTTGACAGACATCTCTACAGTACAGTCTACAGCCAGCTGTTACATGGCTTAGTATCTTCAATGTTGTGAACATTTTAATAAATTAACATGCATCTTCTGGCCCTCCTGAATCATAAAAGATAATTATATGGTAGAACTCTGTACTATGGTTATTGTCTCAGCATTCCACCACATTCATTTGTATGTTTCTCTTTTCAATCACTCACTCCTGTACTTATATCAAAAGTAAGTGACTGTTTACTTCTTGTTTCACAGTAAACTGAAACGCCAGGACCACTTGAATGGCAAAAACTAACCATTTCTATTTTGTTTGAAAATTATCCTCATTTTCAAGTCATTACATCCCCTTAAACATTGAATCCACACATTGGAGCTCTGTGTGCTCTAAACGCCCGCTGGTTGGTCTTACCTGCGCACGCCCAGACAGCTATAGCAACGCTCTCATGTGATGCAGAGCTGCAGTCAGCACATACTGGCGTACCAGTCAGCTGGTTGTGTTTGTGTGCAGGGCTAGCAGTGTGGAGCTGCATTCACTTCCATTATCTTGCATTAATAGGCTACAATAGGAGCAATGCATGTTGTTCAGGTGCCATCTTTTTAATCCATAAAAAGTCTCGACACACATTGTTTTGTATACTGAATGTGTGCCCGTCTCACCAGTACTGTATGGCCCACAATGAAGCTTGAGCTTCAAACCTGTTCTTCAGATAACTTACTGGTGATGTCAGAGAGGGTTTGTCCATACAGTCTACTATGGCTTGAACATGGCATCTTCCATTGGTCCTGATCCTTCTACCTTTGTGGAGGAGCCCATGGTCCAGCTTGACGTTCTTTGATTATAACTTCTGCTGAGGGATACCGTCGGTATTGTCCTGTAACTGTTGATAGGCTGATACACATCAGTGTTACACTTGGATTTTCCACAACAACATCCTAGATGTTAACATGAGAAAATGCTAGAAGCTTCTCTACTGCGCCCACGCATCCTGGCGCCCTTCTGGGTGAAGGTATTAGACAAACACCAGCGTTTTAAATGTAACAGTGCGACCTCTGTGTTCTTAGTGTGTATTAGTCTTTGTTCAAATCATCTCTGGTATTGATTCTTCTTTCTGCCCTTTTAAACCAGCCATCAGCCTCACTCTGATCACTAAAACATCAGCTTTTTATGTTAGCCTCCGTTAGAGGCCTATAGGAGCGCTGTAAAGGTTGATTTCTCAATTGAGAGTGTGTGTGTGTGTGTGTGTGTGTGTGTGTGTGTGTGTGTGTGTGTGTGTGCATGCGTGCGTTCATACTGTATACTGTATAACCATTCATGTTCATCCACATATTTATTAGGAGTCGGAATTCACCTCGTGATTCGATGACGATTCAGAGGGCTACGATGCGATTATATGCAATTATAATTATGTTTGAAACAACTTTTATAAATTTTTGAGGGTTTCCTTTATCATCCATCTTCTCCTGCTTATCCGGAGTTGGACCGGGGACCACCGGTGTCCACCACAATGTTCTAGGGTTACCGCCCCTTGAGGCACCTCTGAACTTGAGACCACAGCTCTCTGCTGCAGCTTCAGCAATGGAAGCTTTGAACATTGCCCACTCAGGTTCAATGTCCCCAACCTTCACAGGGATGCCAGAGAAGCTCCTCCTCCAGATGTTCCCAGTTCATCCGCACTACCCCTTTGGGCTTACCAGGTCTGTCCAGAGTCTTACCCCACCCCTTGACCCAACTCCCCACCAGTTGGTGATCAGTTGATAGCTCTGTCCCTCTCCTCACCCGAGTGTCCAAAACATGCGGCCTCAGATCAGATGAAACGATCCAAAAATCGATTATCGACCTTCGGCCTAGGGTGCTCTGGTACCACGTACATGAGCAACCTTTTGTTCGTACATGGTGTTTGTTATAGACAGTCCATGACTAGCACAGAAGGGTTTAGATCAGGGAGGCCGTTCCCCCCAATCACTCCTATCCAGGTATCTCCATCATGGCATCCACTGTCCCAGTAATTTTGTAACTACGCCAGTCTATCACCAATCGGCCCTCAACAGAAATACAAAACAACCATGTATTTTCTATGTCTGTAGACCACAGTGCAAGGAGACTACTGGTCTCCTCCAGGGACCATTGTTAGCTTTTACATCCATGCTCTAGTCTAGCTGTGTGGTCGGTATGATTTTTAATGGCGGTCAGAAAGCTTTTCTTGGTCTCTGACTTTGGCAACTTAATCCCGCCCCTAGCCCCTGTACGTAAGCGGCTCCAGTTTCCAGCCCAGCTTCAAGTTGATGCCTCTCTGGAACCAGTTTACCTGGCCGAAAGCCAGTGCTTTTGCTGTCGAAACGCAAAGAACTGGTTCCACATTGGGCATCGGCTCTGAACCGGCCCTCAAATTGCGTTGGTGGAAAAGGGGTATGTGTCTGGCCATAAGGAGCCCTCTCCATGGGCAGGGGCTTGTAAACAATGTGCCACTGGCATGCCGTGTATAGCATCACTACACTAATGGACGTGCTCTCAAACACGAGAGATAACAGCCCATACAATTCGGAGCGTGCTTGGTTTGCATTGTTTGTGTATTGGACATGTAAATACACTATACAAATACACAATACTGAAAGTATTTTTAAACCTCCCGTTTGATGCAGGCTATTTCCATGAGGAGTGTATACTTGCTGAAGGTGGATCTATGTGACTTTCTACCACTACACACACACACACATATACATGCAGGTTTAAGTTACATCTGTGCATGCTAGCGCACGGGCTCCAGCTGTTGGCAGTACAACAAATAGGCAGCCTTTTTCCGTGAACAACTGCACATGCCTGGCCAGCGGTACATCAGCAGCTCTGTTTCAGTATACTGTACATATATGACTTGCTTATGACCAGGGTCAAGTGGGTTCGTTGACAGAGACGGTTGCTGTCCACAGACAATAATACAACACGTATGAACACAGTGCTGTTCATACGTCAAAATAAAATAAAATGCTCAATATAATCTGGTCATTTTTTACATTTCTACATTAGTAGAGGTTAAGTTTAGTTCATTCAGTTAAAAGTTAAAAAGTGAATTCTAATTTAGTATTATTTATTTAGTTAATTTAGTTTTCCAGACATGGATTAACTAGACTAAAAGAAAATGCATTAAAGGTCTCCAATAGTAGACTAGGCTTACTCCATGTCTGTGAAACGTCATGATTCTATGCTGCACCTGTTATTAGATTTGTTCAGATGTAGAATACTTGATTTAGTTTACTTCACGTTACTGTAGTATAAACACTAAAATCTATCTTATTTTTGTTTGCTTTTTAGTTTACTGTAATTTCATGGTTTAGGTTTGTTTTCGTAGATTTATTTATTTGAAAAGTATTCCTACATGAATGTTTTGCAAAATTGTTTAGAATGTTTAAGCTAACATTCTGAAAGGAAAAATCTTTATGCAAATGAAGAAATGCATTACTTCTGGAGATTGTACGGTCGTAATAAAATAAAACATTTGTGCATTAGTACCTCATGAGGGATATTTCAGATGCGCATATATCACATTTATTTTGCCTCCAAACATAACAGGATGTTAAATTGCAACAATTATATTCTGCACCGTGAAGGGAAACTGCTTTCCCAAAGCCTTTCATATATCAACAGTGAACAGCTGTGAATGTCCGGTAGAGTGGTTTGCAATTGGCAGCGTGAACTTCTGACCTCGGTATGGGTTGTGTGGAACGAAAGCAGACCCACGGAATCACTCCACAACATCAACATGCTTCTGTGAGGATTACGTTAACGAAGGCTGTTTTGTTGGACGTAGCATGCGAAAAGTAGCGCGGATGTTACATCTGACAGGTTCACAAAGAATGTTCTGGAACCCTTGTGTGATCACATCTGAAGTATTGCGAGAACTCCTGCTCGGCCTGGAGTTGTTTCAGCCTGATGTCACCAGACTCGGGACTCAGGACTCAGCTTTATCTGGTTCCCAGACTAGAGTTCTTAGGTAAAGAAACAAAACAATTTTTATTTCATAGTCTTCTTGATTCATGGATTGTACTTTAATAGAGTTTCATGTGGACATAGGCCACTATAGACATGTCTTCATCTTGTGTTGTGTTGTTTAAGGTCTTTTGACTTCATTTTCACCATTGCAGCACTTGGTTCAAAGTCTTCCTTAATTTAATTTGCTCTATGAAAGCTCAGTCACGAGGATGAACACAGAAAATACACATTAAAGTTAATGCTATTATAATATTTACACTATGAACATTTATAGTTCATACTCTTACTGTAGGACATGTACAGTATGTAATAATGCATTTGCTCATCATAATGGTATTTCCTTTGCAGTAATAAACATCTTTGGGATACACTGTATTTGGCAGTTTAGTGAATAGGCCTACTACTAGTAAGTGGGTATTTGTCAGTTGGCATTTCCCAGCAGTGTAACCTCTACAACAGAGCAGACATACACTGTCATTAAATGAATAATATTTTTAAAGGAAAAACTTATTAATTACACT
>JAODUE010005391.1:0-10089 GCA_027564755.1 Amblyopsis hoosieri | reverse complement strand
TGTGTTTTTGAGAAGAAAATTATCCATTTGGCCAATTGTGTTTTGTAGGTGTGAGTCTGTGTTAAGAGTTTAGAAAAGGTATCTGAAGTATGGGTAAGCGCTTGAAAAAAAACTGTAAATAATTAAGTATTTTTAATAATGTCCTTCCTGTGTCACCACACAATCACTGGTGTGACATTGTCATGTATTAAAGATTGTGTAAAGCAAATACACAGATTTATTTGAAAATACTTGATACATGTTAGAAATCCATTCCTTTAAACATGTGAGAACACTGTTAACTATGTATTATTGTATTATAGAGTTAGACCGTTAAATTGTATTTCATAATTGATATAGATAGATATTTTGGGAGGGCCAGAAAAGGGGGACTATATACTGTACTTAGATGGTCAGCCAATTTGCTTACCCCTCCCCGTAACACCATGAGGATACAAAAGCAGAGAGAGCGTTCGAATCAGCTCAGGATCTATCCTGCACTAAATTTACTGTCATTCAACAACCTACAATTCCATAGCTAAATCACTTACTGTCCTTTAACGGCATACAGTCTGATAGCGGTGCCTTCATTGCAGAAATAAGCACAATCATTATTATTATTATTTGAATGCTACTGGTTTAGTAGCCTAACCTACCTGCTAACACCCTCATATCAGCATCCAAATAATCCAACTGTCTTTAGTCTTTAGGGGATCTGCTAAAAGTGATCTGTTAGAAACAGATTTCTGCCCATGAAAGCACACACACCCTATATTATAACTAATCAAATCCTTTTTACCAGTATACATCTATTTAAAGTGAAAACACAACACAACACATAAAATGCATGTCTATATTTTCCAATCAATGTTAGGATACCTTTTTGGCACAACACTGCCGTATGTTTACTGTAGAACTGTGGTTACAGCGCCTTCTGCTGACACACCCCCAGCGCTTGAGAACAGATAATGGTGGTTATATTTTCACGCTTTTCAAACGTAATTTTATATACTTGCCAAATTTTTTAGTAATTCAAATTTGGCTGAGTGGTTACTATTACCTTTTTCTGTGGTGTGACAAACTCAAAACACAAATGTATGTCTGCTTTACACAATCTTTAAATCTTTAAGGGAATGTTCCATTTTATTGATCGAATTGATTGATTGAATCAGCTGTACTCAAACATAAACATTTAGAAGATGATTCATTTGTGTAAAGCATTGAGGCATATAGCAGGTTGGCCCAGCCCATGTCTCAAACCATTACTGGGAGTTAAACACTAGACTATCTTGTCCCAAGCATGACATTTCCTTGTCACATCAAATTATGTAAAGGCCCTCAGTTGGCCTTTACAGTTTTGTATCACAATAGTCTCTTGCATTGTAAGATTATGGAGATAGTATAAGAGCTTATAAGATATGTATAATTTTAGACGTGTCTTGGTAAAGAAAGATGGTTTTAACAAATACATTAAACTGAGTTATAACATAAACAGCAGTGTTGTTACATTTGTGTCAGGAGCCTACAAATGAACATGCATGGGTTTGGTGTGTAATATTTGCATGTTGTATGGTGTGTGTGTGTGTGTGTGTGTGTGTGTGTGTGTGTGTGTGTGTGTGTGTGTGGTGGTGGGGGCACACAAGCTGCTGACGTCCAGTGGTGATGGCACGTGTGCCTTGTGGGATGTGGAGAGCGGCCAGCTGCTTCAGAGTTTCCATGGTCACACAGCTGATGTGCTGTCCCTGGACCTGGCCCCCTCCGAGACTGGCAACACCTTTGTCTCTGGGGTGAGTGAATGTGTGTGTGTGGCAGTGTGTGTTATTTTTGTTGGCTTTTCATGTTTGTCAAAACTGTGTGTGTGTGTGTGTGTGTGTGTGTGTGTGAGAGCAGGGTTGTGATAAGAAGGCCAATGTATGGGACATGCGCTCTGGGCAAAACGTCCAGACCTTTGAGACCCATGACTCTGACATCAACAGTGTGAAGTGAGTACTGTTCTGATAAACTAGCTGCCATGTTCCTGACTTGACATGTTGAGCTTAATCAATAAGAAAACACCATGCTGACCATGGTAAACAAAAAGGAATGCCATCATAGCATCATTTGACTGTCATGAAATGCTTTTAACTCAATATGAGAATTGTTCATATTAATATATAGTAATCAGCTTACCATTAGCATGATAACTTAAATATTTCCCAGAATCAAAACCAAAATATCAATCAGATCAATCCTTTTACTTAATTTACTGCTCAAAAAACAAATTTTAGTGTGCAGTTACACTTTAAAGTCAATTATTCTGGTGAAAGCTTGTTGATATTTGAACTCGATTGAAACGAAATCAACTCTCCCTTTAATGCCATGAAACACATTGCCAAGGCTAGGATCATTTTGTCTGCACCACTTTGTGTTCTCATTAACAGAGCCAGCGCAGTGTAGAAACACCAGATTATGTTTTCAGCATGCAGTTAACAGAACTTTATGTGGAAGCACTGGGGAAAATACACAGAAGCCTTTCAGTGGAATGATGAGTTGTAACTCAGGGACTGCTCTTGTGCTCAGGTACTACCCCAGCGGAGATGCGTTTGCCTCTGGATCTGATGATGCTACGGTGAGTCACATTGTGTGCTTCTGTTGTCCTGCTTATCTGTCAGTGATGTGGCTGCTGCTTATCTCAATATGTTCATCATGCTGAATGAAAAGTACCATAAGAGCACGTTCTGTTTGTCCCAACAAGCTGTGTTGATTCAATTGATTTCTGAAGATTACAGAATTAGTTTAACGGATTATGCGTCATTGCTTGTTTTTTCTGAGATTGCAGGGTCCTTGTGAGATTGAATTGTTTGCAAAAACTGGCATTTGCACTTCAGTAAACGTCTGGGGCTGTGGATTGTACATTTTCCTTTTGGATCTAAATAATATTGTCATTTAGCGTTACTTCTTATATTAATGTTGATGTAAAATTAAAAAGGGACTATAGATAAAAATTAATAGTTTATCGTAAATATATTTTAAACCATACAAATTCACATACCTATTTTCATAGGTAGAGAAGGGTTAGCAGAGATCTTAATAATTAGGGTTCGTATTGGCACATATACAGGTGGCAGTGTATCTGAGAGATATTGTTTTAGGGGGTAATTATTAATTGAACATCTTAGGATAATATTAGGTATTCCACCTGTGTCTTTATTCAGCATTTACAAGCTTCCCTCCCTGTTCGACCGTATGTTTGCCTTTGTGTGTCCCAGTGTCGCCTGTTTGATCTGCGTGCTGATCGCGAGGTGGCTGTTTACCAGAAGGACAGCATCATCTTCGGAGCCGCCAGTGTAGACTTCTCTATGAGCGGTAGGTAGCTCTCAAAGCATGGAACCATCCTAGTCCTTCCTTCATTTAGATTGTGCTGTCAGCTTACAATAAAGATGATTGCATTGTACGGTTTGCATTCTATGTATGTATGCTTGAATGTGTGCACATGAAGTATAGACCCATTTACTGCCGACGTCACGCCAACGTCACCAACGTATGCACACGCAGCTCAGCAACAGATGTCCCATAAGCCCCTTTATATAAAATAAATTATCTCTTTTGCAATTATCCTCATGACTCAACATTATTTCATCTGCTGTGTGTCCTAGGTAATACTTTTTCCTGTCCTTTTTTTACCGGTTAAATATCTTCAGAGCAAGAATTCAACCCATAAAATGCACTTTTGTTGTTTTGGTCAGTTTTTGTCAATATTTTGTAAATATTGGTAGTTGTTTATGTTGCTCAGGAGCGGGACTAAATTTAAATTATTGATTGACGTTAATGAAAGTTTAGTAAGAGAACAGCTGATTGTTTTATGCATTTTCTTTCTTTAAACGTCTAAATTTGAAATGTGAAAATTTGAAAGTAGTCCTATTAAATAGTAGTCTCATATTTTTAAATACCTGTGATCTGATTCCACCATTTTAGCTGTAATAGATTACAGTTACTGTTTTTTTCTAATCAGAAACCCTGCTACTGTAATAACAAGGTAGGAAACCCAGAACTGCTGACGAAATGAAATATTTAGATAAACTTAATCGTAAATACAGGCAGAGCCAGTGCGGAACTAGGCCCACTGGAGGGAAACACAATCGGCGCTAACAATATGCTATATTACGTTAACTATCTTAAAACAGTGAAATGGGTCTATACAATATACCGTAGACATGTTTTTATAGAGCACAGCATATACATTGTAAGAATGCATGTGAGCGTATACCACTCTTTCTCTCTCTCTTTGCTTTAATCTCTCTCTCTCTCGCACTCTCAATGTCTCTCTGCCATACCCAGGGCGCCTGCTGTTTGCTGGCTATAACGACTACACCATCAACATATGGGACGTGCTGAAGGGGACCCGCGTGTCCATCCTGTTTGGCCATGAGAACCGCGTCAGCGCGGTCAGGCTGTCCCCTGATGGCACCGCGTTCTGCTCCGCCTCCTGGGACAACACTCTGCGGGTGAGCTGGGGGCTTTCCAGAGCCAGGCGCCCACATCACGATCCTTCTCCTCACTCATGCTGATGTCACTTAGAGTCAACTCTGAAGCATGTACATGAGTGTCTTAATGTATTAAGACAATATATATTAACACAATAATATATTAATATATACAGTATATATATAAATGGAAACAAATGCTACACTTCTAGTTATATAGATTCAATGTCAACAATGAAAAGACATATTGGAGTGATGTTTCAATACATTGCTTTTAGATGTGCTATATTTATGATAACTTTTAGCCATTCCGAAATTGTAATTTGGAGATTGTTGTGGTTTTTCTGCTTGGTTAATTCCTCTTCATAAATATTCTTTGTTTTAATCTCTCATGCAGATCTGGGCCTAAATCTCATGTCACCATGGTGATCCCACGTCCTTGAATTGGAGTGTGGCGCTCAGATGCTATGACTGCCAATATAGTTTGTCCCTGGCCCAAATCAACAATACACCACCCGGTGTGGTTGCTTACACTCATGCACATAAACACGTGTGTACACATTATAACATACAGTATGTGTGCATGCAACGTGCACATATTTATTATATCCTGAAAATGTGCACAACACAAACGTGTCACACAATGTTGCTGTCATTTCGAATGTTATTTATTTGGCTAATGAACCTTTATTGATAAATAACCTTGAGCGGCATGTTTTTTCTCTCTGTAGTAAGATCTACTGTATAACTGACATTCTTGTACATTATGTATAGAGTATTAAATCACTGACACCTCTACACTCACTTCACTTTATAGACTGTTATTAAAGCTGCAGACAGTGTTAAATGCACAGCAAGTTCTGACAGTTGTACATACTGATCAGGATATATTTTGTCGTATCCCGGTCAAGTCATTGTAAACGCAGTATTGCTTTCTCTTTATTAATTTTTTTTATGAACTCAGGCCTCAGCCATATGTGACAAGTCAATTCCTTGTGAAATAAATGTGGGGTAAAGACTCTGATGTTGGTGTGTGTGTGTGTGTGCGCACTTGATTGTGTGTGTGTGTGTGTGTGTTTGTGTGTGTGAAGTAGATTATGTGCTAATTTTGCATTGTGGCCTTTCCCAATACAAAGACAATTTTGATGACGTTTGGAATTTCATGGCATTACAGTACATTGCCTACAGTTTATAGCACCTTACAGTGCCTAGTAATTTAAAGTAATTTCATTTTCATTTCCCTTAAACGCTTTCAGACTTTTATTGGGAAAGTTATTAAAGTTGATAAACCCGTTTGTCTGTGTAAAGTACAGTGCTGATTAAACAATACTGTTAATCTCCCAACACATGCAGGCTACTTATGTTTTATGGTAAAAGTGGTCATCCACATGTTCATCCTAGCTATCTAATGTTAAACCTGTTCACAAATCACGTTTTCATCATTTCCAATAAGGACAATCTATGGGTGAATGTGTAGATTAGGAATTTTCATTTGACTTATAATTAAATCATAATTTTTGCAAAACTCTATGCACACCTTGTATTGAGACTATGACTTCAGCATTGTATTAATGCTGAAGCAAGTCCTTTTATATTGTCTGGCTGAAGTCACCCACACACTTGCGAACAAACCAATATGACCATATGTCATTAGAATCTTTGTATCTATTTTGCTTTGAACGGCATGTTCTGTGATTTATACTGTCTGACTATAGTTTAAATCAAACTTTTTAACTCAAACCTAGAATTACAATACTTATCTGTGGCATTGTCATTATTAATCATTATCATGTGTCTACTAACGTAGTGTGTAAAGAAAAAAAAGCTTATAAAAAATATTTTATAATACTGTTTGTATGTCTGGATTTGAGATTGTTCTTAAATCGAAATTAAGTACAATGGACTGCAACAAATTGGAATGCTTCATTTTACACATTTCATATAACATTTCTGAGGTCAATGGCTTTATAGGAGACACTATCATTGTCACACGCTGGTTAGAAGAAGTGAAAGTAATTATAGGCTAGTCTACGATTATTACATGGAAGACAGAACTAAGGGTTCTGGATAAATTAGGACTGTACCTTTTGGACAGTTCAGATGACGTTTTACATTAATACAGAAATGTTGTCATGGAATTTCTGAAACATACCATTCTAGGTCGGCTACAGTACTGTGGTAGCCTGGCTTGAGTGTTTTCCCATCCCTGCATGAAGTATGGTAGACTAGTGGTAACCAGTTTGTGATGGTCAATAGCTATAGGGTACGCCATCGGGTAAGTGGCTACCAGGATCCTACAGTGTAGGCAGGGTTCCCGATATAGATGCAGTCATGTTCACACAGACAGACTGAACGATTCATAATATCACTGCTGCTACTTTCAGTCATATACAGCTGTTATCTCATTGACTGTGCTTTGAAAGGACAGCGGCATTCGCCTCATAACCAGCAAGGCAACCAAACCCGGCCCCCACCACCATCATCTCCTCTGGTGATGGAGGATAATGGGGAAATGAATATCACTGTGGAGGATGGTCATCATTTCCTCTCTGACATTGTGGATGGTCCTGTAGACTGTAGATGGCATAGCAAACACATATACAGTAACTGTGTAAGAGGCTCCACAGGCAAGCCAGTAGTAGATCATAACCAACACCTAAATGTTGTAAATGATTCTGAAGTTTACCAGAATTATTTGTATGTATCTATGTTTTTTGTTTTTTTTGTATGCTTTTTTTTTTATCGGGTTAATCATGTAACTGTTACTACTGAACTGTGGAGTTAAAAAGGAACATCCTAGGTTTAGGATTACTTGATACTAATTTTAATGTTAACAATATAATTTGTAAAGCTTAAGACTATCATTTTGATATATTACTGTAAGAAGATATCTGACCATAAGGATTACCAAGGGGCAGGTAGGTCTGTGAAATGTAGGTCAATAATACAAATCTAAAATAAGCATTTTTTTGGCCAAAACAAATAAATAATTGGTCCATATTATTATGAAAACTCATCACTTAAAGGTGAAATATGCAATTTACTTCAGAAGCACATTTTGTTATATTTTTTGTATTTCTCTTTACATACCGATAGCAATGAAAAGAATAAATGCTCTGACAATGTGATTAGAAAGATCAGTCCTCTGGAAAAATCGCAGGGATGTAAAAACCCCATTTAATCTTTAAATTCGGCCCGAACTTAAAGACTGGTAGGTAGCTTTAGCTGTCCGTCTGCATGAGACGTTCTTGCGCGTACTCGGTGCCTGTGCACTCTCAACGTGACAGCGGAGGCGCAGACTACAGAGCACAGACACTAGATCCAGAGGGACAATATGGCAGAACTGGATGTTCCTAATGACTAAATTCCCTGTGCTTTTAACGCAGGAAACCATCCAAATTGATCATCTATATGCTTAACAAGTAACAATGTCACAAAAATATGTAGGTCTACAATGTGCATGTCTCGTCTCCCTATCTGCACTCATCAGCTGTTTTGTTTGACTGGGGACCACTCTTTATCTTTTTATTTCCAACAGCCTCCTCTCTCATTAAAAAAGTAATTATAATAGGCCGCTTCATCTGTAGTCATCGAATCCACATTCGTTTGATTAGCTAGACATCTTGTGTTCAACACACGGAAGAAGTGTAACTCGCTGCGCTGCAAATGTCAGAGTCTTACTTCGGGGAGCGGAGTTAGTGGCTACATCGAAGTTTATGACGGTATCAGACATGTCCCCGCTCTCCCTTATTACAGGTAACAATAAACGCGTCACTTGTCGGTCTGTCGTTTTTTTAGATATAGGCTATATTTTTTCAAAATCATAAATATGTCTAAGATAACCAAGCCTATCAACATGTAGGCTATTATTAGGCTACTTTCATTGTTCAGTTATATTACAATGTGTTCACATTTAGGCTATTGTAAAATATGTAGGCCTAATCAAATTAACATAAGAAAAACATTGGCTACAGTAGACGATTTGTAGATTCGCTTTCTAGATAAATATCGACGTAGAGAAATTCATATTCTTAACGGGTTTTGCCCATGGATGTATTATAAGGACGGGGTTTTACCCATAAGCCTACACGCACCCGTGGGCGGAGTCTGCATTTAAGATTGTCCTTCCGTCGTCTCTTCGTGTTGAGAGCAGTCTGATTATCGCTGGGAGGGTGAGCTTTTGTTTCTTTCATACGCTAAAAATGCATTATATGAATATTAACCTGGGGCCAATCAGCAGTAAAGAACCGCAGAAAAGCTTAGATATTGATAAGATTTAGAAATCAATTGAAAAACGCTTCGAAGTCATGCATTTTAGCCTATCCTTGTAAAGGTCCTTTGTGTCTCAGACCTTCATTACCGTACGGTACACTGATGACAGATATGTAAGAAACCAGCTAGTAGCATAGCGCTAAAACATGACTATTAACGCTAGAGTTAATGCCAAGTTATTTTCTATTTACATTTTGTTTGATGTGGTTGTAATTTACACGCAGTTAATATCAGTTGCAACAGATATCCGTTTAGCCGTTACAGATATACTGTAGGCTATACGGTAGTTCTGACAGCTACGGTAGTAGCTGCCATTGACAGAAAGAATCCTAAACAGTGACGAAACCAAGACAGGTCCCTACGGTAGCAGCTTGATCATTGGTTGATCCTTGGATCGCATAAGTAAATAAGAAAGAATGTGTTACTAAATTACTAGTACTAGTAAATATCACTGTTTGCATGCTAATTTAAGGTTAGTGCGTTAGTCTACTAAATTATAAACAAACGTACAGTACCGGTATGACTATTTGCATGATTTTCCATTGTTTACTAACCCTGATATATAGTGAAGTGGAATTGATAACACACTCAGCAGCAGGTTTAGTATGGTAGCATTGGATACACCATCATGCCTGACCTGTGGCCTAATGCTTTTGTTTTCCTCTCTGTAGAAAAATGTCGTGTTGGCTGTGGAAAGAGACCCTGGCTCTAGCGGAGGACTACCTGCGCTTCTGCAGCACAAGCCCACAGCCAACCCCGCCCCCTCCCAGCGACTCAGCCGCAGCCATGAGACTACTGGCCCAGGACATGGAGACCCAGCACCACACTCGCTTCCAGTCCCTGGCGCAGACCTTCCTGGGCCAATGCGGGCCGGACCCCTGCACCAGCCTCAGGAAGGTGATGGAGGAGTTGGTCGGAGATGGACAGTTGAACTGGGGGAGGGTGGTGTCCCTCTTCACCTTTACCGGGGTGCTGGCCAGGCAGCTGCAGGAGAGAGAGAATGCAAAGCTGGGGCTGGACCCCGGAGAGGGGCAGCGGGACCTTGGACAGGTGCCCAGTACCTGCAGGGGCCTGGCCGAGACGATAGCCGATTACCTGGGGGAAGAGAAGAAGGCCTGGATGGTCGACAATGACTGCTGGGTAGGTGTTTGTTGTATTGAAACTGATCTTAAAGGTTTAGTTTTAGAAAAAAATGCCTTTTAATAATGCATTGAGTTGGCCAATCAGCTTTGTAAGTCCAAGAACAGCTGTTTTATATTTTTGTTTTATGTGTAATTACTTTTTTATATAACGTTGTGTTAGTTCTGTGTGTTTTATAACGTGTTATAACTGTGTTATAACTGTGTAATAACTGTTTGTTATAACGTTGTCTTAT
>JAODUE010005390.1:0-10089 GCA_027564755.1 Amblyopsis hoosieri | reverse complement strand
AATACAATAGCGCTTGTTGTCGTCTTCCACTCATGTCATATTTAACTAATAAGCATCTAGCCCCACCCAGCAGCCTTTGTGAAGGCAATTTCTGTAAAATAAATGCTCTTAGCAAGATTTTGTATTAGGCCATAGTTTTAATATTCTCCATGGAGAAGACCAGCAGCTGCAGTCAACCCAAAGACTGACACCCAGACTGACAACACTTTCAGTTCTCTGCCATTATATAGCCCGGGGGTGGGCAACCCTGGTCCTGGAGAGCCACAGCCCTGCATGTTTTAGATGTCTTCCTGCTCCAACACAGCTGATTCAAATGAATGGGGTCGTTATCAGGCTTCTAAAGAGCCATTCATTTGAATCAGCTGTGTTGGAGCAGGGAGACATCTAAAGCATGCAGGGCACCGGCCCTACAGGACCAGGGTTGCCCACCTGATGTAGCCTGTTGACTCTTTGCATATGATCCTTACATTCTTCACACATTGGTTATATGACCCTGGCTTCCTTAACCATGTCTTATCTGAAAACAGACTTGTCTGGCTCCGTTAATACTTGAAGCACTAATTAATAGACAACATTGCCAGTTAAACATGTTCACCTTTGTGCTTACAGATTATATATAATGTGATCAATGAGTTAAACAAAAATTTCCTATTACACCTTCCATGGTGTTACATCCCCAGTGCTGTGTCGCGCTGTGTTCGTTTGTGTGTGTTCTTTTTCTTTGCCTCTGCTGCAGTTTCCCTCTGCTGCAGGTATGAGTCCAGATCACTGGTTGCAGCTGATGGGTGGAGTCTGGTGCTGATTGCTGTCTGCTCATCAGTGGTTGCAGCTGGTGCAGCCTGCATATAAGCCGCATTGTTTCAGCTCTTGCGGGGCGGGGCGGGGCGGTGCGGGGCGGTGCGGTGCGGTGCGGTGTGTGTGTGTGTGTGTGTGTGTGTGTGTGTGTTATATTGTATACTGTATTGGTTGATTGTGTGTTTGTCCGGTGGTGTGGCTGCTGTGAGCAGGCCACTGTGCATTCTGTTGTTTGTCATCTGTAATCATATATTGTCTTGTTTTCCATGGGGGAAAAAGGGGGAAGCCTATGTGCTTCAGGCAAGAGGCCCTGGGGCATACACCACCCGTAGCCATACGTTGTTTATATACACGAGGTAAGATCTGGGTGGGCCACCCCCTGTATTTTGGGTAGGGCACCGGCACTAGTGGTGCTAGTCAGGGAAGAGAGTTTTGGCAGGTAAGACAGGGTTAGAGGTTGGTTTTGCATTTGCTTTCTTTACTTTGGTTCTGCCCAGCCCCTTTTTCTCCCGCTAATACCGTCAATAAACTCTGTTGAGCGGTGCTCCTGTGTTGGTCTCCTTCCTCGCACCACGACAGCCATTCCTCTGCCCCAGTCCATGGGGGTTCATGTGTAGCAGGGTGTTACAAGCGTGTACTCCTCAGGGAGGCGTGCGTAACATAAGTGGGGGCTCGTCCGGGATACAAGCGGTCCATAGCCCGGCTGCACTCTGGGCCCCCCTTTGGCGGCAGGTTTGAGGTTGACTGTTGGTGGTTGTGTGTTTGGGGGACTTAGTGTTGTATTTGTACGCCAGCGCTGTATGCTGGTAGGCTGGTGGGATGGCAATCAGAAGTGGGTCCCTAACCTGGAGAAGATGGGTCACTTATTTTGCGCCAAAAATCGGCCCTGATAAACGTAATTTAGGTTCGGTTCTGCAGAGGAAAGCCACCTCCCACCCCATTCCCCCAAAATGTCCCACAAGTTCTTACAGTGTAAAAACACCTTACCTCTTACAATAGCCTTATTTATTTGTTTTCCACAGTTACTCTTTGACGCCCCCACTGGTACTATTAGTCTATTTAACTGAAATGATGAACCAAAATTATTTTATTAAAATGTCCAGTGGCAGGGCTACAGTAAAACCCACATCATAAAATAAAAATATTTCACTATGTTGCGTTTTTAAGAGAGACAGAGATTTACACACACACGTATATAGTGGGGTTGTGTTATGGGTTGTGGGGGTGGTTGCCAAATGATTGTCATAATCACTCAGCCTGTTAATTAAACATCTTGCCAGTCCCCTCTACTTGTTAATAATCTTCAGTGACCTGGCTGTCCAGAGTGGCATCCACAGCACCTGGGGGCTTCCAGGGCTTGATGATCTGAGCTGGATCAGGGAGGTTTTATTCCTGGTTCTCCATCCAGCTCTTTACCCTGGCCTGTGCTGGCAGACACCCCACAAAGTGTTCTGTTAAGAAACTAGCAGATACGTGCACCAAATATTTTCCCATTGAAAGGTCTGGAAAAGTCTTTCAGAAAACAATATAACACCTTCCCTTGCTGAGCTACGGGTCGTAAAAAGTGAGATCATTTCTCATTTTAGACTTGCTTTGTCGCTCAGGGGAAACACTTACAGGGCCCATAGTGTAGTACATTGCTGTGCTCATTGAACTCTATTCAGCAAGTCTTGTGTCTCTAGGACATAAAATTTTTTTCTTAATGTGTCAAATGGCCTCCCGGGCTATAACATTGAGATCTTGTAAAACAAGTTGACTTAATGGGACTGTCAAAAACATTCAATAAAATAGCAGTGTAAGCACACATAGTTGCTATTGCACAGTATCCTAAACCAGCATTTAGGCTACCAGTATGCCTAGTAAGTCTACTTTGCAAAAAAAAAGATTATAGTTATTAATTCATGGTTTAAAACATTATAGGCTTATTGTATTAATTTTGAGGGATTTAATGCATAGTCGTAAGTAGGCTACGGATGAATCCTGCATGGCCTGATTCGGGGCTTCAACCTATCTACGCCGTATCATTCATGAATGAAATCAATACAGTATAGTGTTCATAGCGTCCACTTGTTTTTGAGACTATGGAAACTAATGGAGCACATCCAGGCAAATATATCTAGATGAAAGTATTAAGTCACAATAAATGCAATCCAAAAATATGATTTTTCTAGGGTTGGCTACACAAAAGCAGAAGAAAATAACGATAGCCTAGGATTCTTAGCCTGTTCAACAGTGGCAGCCGTAAGCACCCCTATGCTTACTGAATGGTTTGAACATAGTGCGCAGCAGCCAATGACAATTGACACGTAAAAAGTGGACAACTGGCCAAACAGCTCAAAATCATGTGAAACTGACGCCCGGAACCGCGTGTTATCTACGTGCATTCAACATGTTGTCTACGTGTTGTTTGCGTGTTAAATTTAGACATGCAAACAACACTTAGAGTGCACGTTGAATGCACCTAGACAACACGTGAAATACACATGTTAATTTTGTGTGTTTTTGGCCTGGATGGCCTTCCATAAGTACCGGTAGCCTATACGGGACATGAAAGGTCCCGTATGGGACAAACCAATTTGGCCCAAAATACGTGATGTCCCGGCTAATACGGGACAGTTGGCAACCCTAACTGTACATGATATTGCTACGTAGCGGATAGTTTTTGAGCTACAGTAGCAGGATGGGCTAGTGGTCTGGGTGTTGAACTTCCAGCTGGAAGGTTGTAGGTTCAAACCCCGGTACTGACCTACCTGTAAGCATCCTTGAGATGCCTAACTGCTCCTGGTGGTTGGTTGCACCTTGCATGGCAGCAATCACCATCGGTGTGTGGGTGAATGTCAGGCAAAATACTGTACAGTGCTTTGGATAAAAGCGTTATATAAATGTACCATTTACGGTAGCGAGAGTAGTAGAGATTGAAGAGTCAACAAAGGTGAAGTTATTTTCTTATCTCATTGGCGAGAGTGGCAGAGAGTTATATGCGTCTGGTGGGAGAGACAGCTTCGGCCCGAATCCGCATGAAAGATGTGTTACAAATGTAATCTTGTAATCCTATAGCAAATGAGACTATGGAAAGATAACGATTCCATGCGAAACCAAGAAGTAGACGAGAGAATTGATACGCCACAGAACTGTGTTAGCTACACAGAAGTGTTAGCTACCGTAATAGCCTACTTGTAATTTCAAGAACATTAAGGACTCACTTATTCGAGACCGAATTGTGTGTGGTACAACAAATTCGGCTTTAAGAGAAAGATTACTGAGAGAAGACAAGCTGACGTTGGACAAATGCTTGCAGATCTACAAAGCTGTCAAGGGAAAACAGTAAAACAATCACAGGACAAATGACAGATGAAGTACATGCAATGAAATTAAGAAGGAAACAAGATAGAGATGTTTCTTGCATGTTCTGTGAAATAACACATTAAAGAAATAAAAGAAAATGTCCAGCTTTTGGGAAACAATGCAAAACGTGCGGGAAAGCCAATCATTTTGCTGTGAAATGTAAATCAAAGACAGTGAAAAAGTGTCTAGAAAAACAGGTGCACACTATAGAAGAGTAGGACAGTGACGTGAAGACATTTATAGTATCACAGCGGAGGAGTATAGCTTGGAAACAGTGAACCAAATCAATCAGTGCCACAGTAAGAACCAACAGCTGTTTGCAGAAATGCAGATTGGTAATGAGCATGTCAAATTTCAGATCGATTGTGGAGCAACATGCAACATTATCCCAGTGCAATACCTACATACACACACAGCTGGAGCGTACGGAGAAAGTGCTAGTAATGTTCAACAAGACTAAGTTAATACCGATGGGTAGGCCTGTCACGATAACTATTTTTTGTTATAGTAATAATCGCGATAAACGATATTGTTATTTTAAGGGCAGACAAGAAAAGACAAGGGTGGAATGACTGACTATATAGGGCTAATCCAAGGAGTCAACCAGGAAAGCAGGGATAAGTTTAACTGAAACACGGGAAACATGTTATATTGAAAACAAGCATCCAACACACTGTCGTGGTAAAGGTTGGTTGTGAATTACGTATTGATGCTATTCAATAGGACTGGAGTTGAATAGCCTTGGCATAGGGTGCTCCCACTGGAGCAGCAGACAGCACCTCATGCCAGCCCTAAGGGAGCCCTAGTCTGCATCTGGCCCCCTGCTTTTTCTTAGAGGTTTTACGCTGAGGTGGGTCTTTCCTAGCTGTAAGCTTCAACACTTTAACGGAACTGGAAGAAAAGAAAATGTAATTTGTCACGTGTCACTGATGTTTGTATATGCAAATGCTTTTAGCTGAAAAGACCTCATTTGTATTTGACAACTTTAAGGAGGGGGAAACATTTAAATTTGTGTTGAAACATTTGTCAAAAAGGTGTCCATAGAGAAGTCAATATTATATTGTCCTCACTTACAGTATGGCCTACTACTGTAGCTACATCTACAAGACATGATCAAATGTTTTAACATTACGTACTTGACAAGTTCAGGTAGTGTGTTTCAAAATCTTTTACGTGTGGCACATATCTTGTTGTCATTTCATCAGTATCTTCCCCTGATTGAAATAAAGAAACAGACACCACATAGCAGTTGTTGCTGACAGATGTATTCCGGAAGTAATTATTGACTTTTAAATAATCAATTATAATTACAACCCGGGGCTGTAGATAAAAATTTGCCGGTATATTTCACATTTACACGTCCCCATATTAATTCATGTGTATTATCCATTCTTAAATATAATAAACATTAAAAAACATGATTTGTTCACCATTCAGTAAGATACTGTTATATCAAAATCATTTTCAGCTCAGGGTTATGTATCAATTGTTTTGGTATGTGTTTATCTTGTTACCTCATAAATCAACCCCCTGAGGGTCAAGAGTAGGTTTTAAATTATATTGTGTTATTATTTCTAATCTATTTGCATACTGTTAAATGAAATATGCACACATTATTGTGCAGCAATTATGCAATGTATATCATCAGTCAATTGTAGTATGCTTTCTCTCTGTAAGGTAGTAATGAAACTCACGGATAACATAAAACAAAATGTAGGTATTCCTATCCTGCAGTGTGTTGGTGGAATACTCCTGACTTGATGCATACCGCCAGAAATCTAAAACCTCCTCGGTTTCGGCATCCATCAGGTCCCACAGGTCTACAAAAGACAAATAACAAACTTGAGACGTAAGGAGATCATTTAATTCCAACAGCTATCATGTCAATGCCAAATGTGCTTTATTACTGTAATACTGAACAGTACTCTGAGCTAGCAGAGGTCTTGGAACAGTGGTGCTTAGGGTTGGGTCCCCGATGTCCAAAATATAATTTAGAGAGCAAATTTGAATTTTAGTAAAGTTTTGATAGTATTTATTCATCTATTTTTCTTATCAATCAAATCTGCAAACATTTGCTCCATGTCACTCTTGCTTCAGTGGTGTTAGCATGAAACATAACCATGTTTAATGCTTTGTCAGGCTGTTAAAATGGGTTCATAGCTTATGGTGATCCTTTTTTAGCAATGGGTTAAAAAACATTGAGGTCTCTCATCTTAAAATAGAAATAGAGAAATAGCCTACCTGTTTCTTCAAGTGCACATACTTGGTATACTTTGTATTTGTATTTGGTATACTTACCAAATACTGACATGTCACAAGGTACATGCAATCGCCATTAAAAATTTGAGATTTGTTATCTGTAATGAAAGAATACTTGGTGTTATTCTCATATTGTCTGTATGTGATATTGTCTGTATGTGACTCCACAATACCTTAAAAATAGAGTGGTTATTATGTTAATGTTTTTTTTCCCATGCTTAAACATTACATAGAAACATACTAAATATATTTTAACAGCAGTACTGCCATACTTTATATTTCCAACATAATCAAAGCAAAGATAATATAATTAGTAACTTCACTAACCTCCAAACAACACTAAGTAATGCCATTGTTTCTTTAGCCTCTGAAACACACAGCACAACAATGTGGGTCATTCCTGTTATGCGGTAACATTTATGTCCCAGTGATTTACTTCTTCATATGTTCTGTAAAATGTGTCAAATATTTGTAACAAATGGCTCAAATTCTAGATTTAAGTCTTTTTTATAACATAAAAAGTGAATAATGCACATGTTTATTTATTTATTTATTTATTTATGACCTTTTTATTTTGGTATGCATTCTATTTTACCATGTCCCCAGTGCAAAGTAACCAACTTCCACATGAATTAAAAGCCATCAAATTATATAATACTCAAAATATTTTTTTATTGTTTTATAGACCATGTTAAACTATCTCTAAACATTCATGTATACCAGGGCAAACTATATTTATTTCTTAACATTTTCATAATTTATTGTTTGTCCCTGAAGTCATCTTCCACCCTGTTAGTTTGTAGTTTTTGCCTTCTAAACACAAGAAGACTACAATTACATTGAGGCCATATTTCAGGAATTTACATTGTAATTTTGGAGGGAATTCAAAGGCACAAAGTGAGGTAAGCATAAACTTTCAGTCATATTTTTTCAAAGTTGTATGATGTTAATCTGCTTGTGGCACTCTTAAAGTTCCACCCTGTTAGAATAAGTTATGAGGAAAGTTGGTCTAGTATTAAAAATAAAAAAACATATTTGATATGGTTATAAAAGTTATTTTTATGTGTAGAAGGTTTGCTAGCTAAATCTTGATCACTCACAGAACTCTGGCTAACAGCTCAAAAAGTTCCACCCTGTTAGGTTCCACCCTGTTAGGACTTTGACCATAACAGGGTGGAATATAAACCTAACAGGGTGGAACGTCTAATAGAAAGTATAGAAAATAAATGATTTTCCATAGAATAACTACATTTATGCAAGTAGTACTGATGAAATATACAATTATTATATATTTTTTTAAAGAAATGGCTCCACTCAGTGCAGCTGAGATTCAGCGTCGCTACAGGGCAAAGAGAGATGCAGACCCTGAGAGGAGAGCAATATATTTGCAAAAAGAGAGAGAGAAATGGTAGCGAGACCAAGAGACAGGTAAAATAAAAGAATAAATTACATCTCAGAGCGAAAACAGCATTCCCAACGAAAAAAATGGAGAGAAAGGAAAAGAGAGGCAAAACGCAGAGAAAAGGCCAGGACAGATATGCTCTCTCCCCCAGAAACTCCACCCACTCCTCCACAACTGCAACCAGTGGCAGGACCTTCAAGGTTAGGACAAGTGTGTATAGTAGAATTCTGTTATTTGGTAGAAGTTTACATGAACCCTTCGACTGTCCTTGGGTTTCAAATGCACTACTAGCAGATGGCGCCATCCACAACACGCAGCACGTCATATGTCCGTGTTGTGGTTGGTGCCTTCTGCTGGCAGAAAACAATAGGATAGCGGGAGTGTTAAGTTGCATTGTTCTACATAACGGGGCGATAGGTGATTGAGAAGTCATTGGTTCGAACACCGCTAACTCATCACCAAATGTGTGTGTGAATGTATGGCTATACTATAAAGCACTTTGAAGTGGCCGGAAGGTTGGAAAAGCGCTATATATGCAGTCCATTTACCATAACATCACATTAATTACCTATTACCTGTGTTGTATTATTGTTTACTGTGTTCTAGGCAAAGACAAAATGGCCAGCGACACAGCAAAAATAAATAAGAGAAGGCTTTACATGGAGAATGAAAAGCTGAAAATGGCCTTGGCCAAAGAAAAAGCTAAGAAAGAGAAATACAAGAAGAGGTGGCAGCGAAGTCAGACAACTGGAGAAAGGTCATCCCCTCGTGCACAACTTCACAAAATGTTGAAGCATCCTGGCCATGCTAACACACGCAGGAAACTGCTGTTACATGCCTCAATAGTTGAAGAACTAAAAAAAAAAGTACAAGAACACAAGAAGAGAGAGAGAAGCAGATGCTTGCGAAAGCCACCATTGGAAATGTAATTAAAAAATATAGGCTACAGAGGCTTGCTCAGACTACTCTTGGATTCTCACAGAAGAGAGTGAGACTGCATGGTGACATCTGTGTGTTTCAGTGGACAACAAGACACAGAGCAACTGCAAGACAGAAAGTGGTGTCATTCTTCTTGAGGGATGATGTCAGCCGAATGATGACGGGCAAAAAAGAAACTGTAACCCTTCATAAAAAAAAGATGCAGAAGAGGCTGCTGACAGACACACTGAAGAACATCCACAGGAAGTTCCTCTCTGAAAATACAGACAAGCTGTCATACTAATTTTTCTGTAGCCTAAGGCCATTTTGGGTTGTAGCACCCACTGAAAGTGACCGGAAAACCTGCCAGTGCAAATCCCATGAAAATATTGAGTTCATGGCCAACCGCCTGTTCAAATGTGGGCTTTTATCCTCCAGAAATCTGGAAGAGATGGCAGATGCAACAGTGTGCAACCCCGACTCTAAAGTCTGTGCATATGGTGAATGTAAAATATGCTGCACTACTGCTGTCACCATGATGAAACATCCCTCCAACAATGCTATTTTACTCACCCAATGGACAACAGAGACTTCCAGATCCGATGAGGATGAAACAAGTCCATAATAACAGTCAAAAAAGAAATGACTGTGACTGAAGATGAAGTCGTCGACCAGTTCCAAGAGAGAATGGTCAAGTTCAAGAAACACCTGTTCAACATTCGTTGGCAGTATAGGGCCTACAGGCAACTGAGGGAACACCTGAAGGACCATGAATGCTTAATCCATGTGGACTTCAGTGAAAACTATTTGTGTAAATACGCAAATGAAGTGCAGTCGGTCCATTTCGGGGGATCCCACCAGCAGGCGACCCTGCACACTGGTGTGTTATACACAGCAGCACAGCAGTCTCCCATTGCCTTTTGCTCAATTTCGTCATCAAGGAGACATGATCCGCCAGCAATCTGGGCACACCTATATCCAGTTCTGGATATGGTGAAGGCAAGGTTTCCTCAAGTGAGTCGGCTGCATTGTTTTAGTGATGGGCCCGCGACCCAGTATAAGCAGAAGGGAAACTTCCTCCTCCTTTCCACTGAGCCATTCAAAAGGGGCTATGACATCAGTTGGAATTTCTTCGAGGCCAGTCACGGCAAAGGGGCTCTGGATGGTGTTGGTGGGACCCCGAAGCGGTCGGCTGACAGGCTAGTGCGCTTAGGGGAAGACATCCCAGATGCAGAGGTGCTTTTCAACAAGTTAAAGAAGCAAGAATCAGTGGTGGAGCTGTTCTTTGTCAGTTGTTAGATTCCATCCATTTTAGCAGTTTTGCTAAATGGTGTACTTTGTAGATTTGCACAGTTAATTTATAAATTACT
>JAODUE010005388.1:0-10090 GCA_027564755.1 Amblyopsis hoosieri | reverse complement strand
TGTGAAGTCCAAGTTTTGTGTGGGTGAGCATCCTAGCCGCAGAGTTCTGGACATACTGGAGTTTGTCAGTAGCCTTGTTGGGCAGACCGAACAGGATACCGTTGCAATAGTCGAGTCGGGAGATGATGAAGGAGTGGATAAGGGTCTCAGCTACAGAGTTATATGTGATAGGAGGTCCCTGTGCTTCTAACAGCCAAGGGGTCCTTATATATTAGGAAGAGTTATATCAAATATAGGTCACTCCCTTACATTTAGCAGAACATCAGCAAGTCGCAGCTCCATACACAGAATCCAGCACCACACTGTGGCATATCTGGACAATTACAAGATAGGTAATGCCACACCGGCAGACAATTTCATTTAATTTATTTAGTTTATTGCCTTCCATTTGTTGCATGCATTAGTTTTGCATACCCTTTCCCCCCCTCCAATGTTGAAATACATATTACAAAATCATTCAGTACACAAAAATTAGTAACTCTAAATGTTAGCACGAAGCAGTCAGTCAGTTGTCAAAATCATTAAAATGGAAGGTATTAAATCAGAATTATAAAATGGAAACTAACAAGTAGATATTATATATTTGGGGAAAGAAAACATCAAATTGGACTAATTTACCCATTATGGAAGTAGCGTGTGTGGTGGTCATTAGACTGCTAAAATATTTAAAAACAAATAACTGACATTCCTCGAGATTTGGTTTAGCATGTTCCAACTGTATCGGGACTATTCCAGCAGTGAAAGCTCAACATTATCTCACAATCTTCTTAAAAATATAATGTAACATGATAGAGAAAGAAATGACATGTAACTGATACTGCCCAGAAGTGCCAGCGGGCACTCATAAAATAACGTTTTGCAAAGTTTGAATTAAAAAATATCCCCATCCCCCCCCCCCCCCCCCCTTCTTTTTTTTTATGCTGTCCCCCCTCCCTTTGTTTGATGTCACAAGAAAGCATCTTCAAGTTAGTCACAAAATGTCATATATCACCAAGTAAAAGAAATTAATAAATTAGGGAGGTTCAGGGAGGTATTCTGTCTGACAATTGTTTGTAGAAAAACATTGTCAATGCCATGGGAATTCTGTTGATAATTATCAATACTATATTCATTCTCAAATAATTCGTTTATAACGGCGCAGCCAGAAACCGATTTGGCATGCTCACGCTACACAAAATATGTAAAGGCAAACACATACTGACTATTGCATTTTTCTTGACATATTCTGCTATGTTGTTTGTTCATTGTACTTAAAGAGAACACCACCTTGGGTTCTATGGGTTCCCTCAAGAAGAAAAAAAAAAAAAAAAAAAAAAAAGAGAATGAATTTGGAGAAAAGATCCATTAGCATATGGAACTGAGTGAAGACTAGCATCTATAAACCTTTGCTGAGAGGGGTGTCTCTCCTACTTCCACACTGTAATACTCCCCTCTGTTTCTGCATATGCAGTTAGGACAGTGTTGAGGAGGGTAAAGGGAATGGCAGGTCCACAGTCTGCTGAAGGAAATTAGCAGTGTTAGGTTGAACAAGGCCTCCGACACTCCGAGTCCCAAGTGTATTCCTGAGTTATTTTGTGCATAGTAGCGTGTCAGTAATCACAGAAACGGCCTGCGCTCGCGCTCACACCCAAGGCCTCTCCCAGACTAAATGATTAGTGTCAGGGTCCGTCCTCTCAAACAGCTGGTTAATAGTTGAGAAGGCGCTCCCTTTCTGTGCCAGCGTGGCGTCTGATAGCCGCAACCACCTTGGCTTTGTTCACCGAGGGCCCTGGGGAAAGAGTTCACAAAGAAATAGTGTATAAATAGAGGATTACTACTATTACTGCATCAGACTGTAGGTCAAATATCACCTACAGTCTGTACAGTGTATCATCTTTTTATATAACCTGGCAAAATGGCGGCCACTCTGGAGACAAAGCGCATCTACACGCTGTAATCTCTTGACTTTCAGCAGACCTGAAAAAGTTTTTTTTTTTCTGTAAATGCCAACGTCACTCTACATTATAGTTAAGTGAGCAGTATTCGCTCCGTATGCAACCCTGATACAAACTGCTTCACTATGTCTTCGGTCCAAAACACCAGTATACTACAACTGCCAATATCAATTCAAAGCAAACACGTAACCACCATAGTCTCTATGCAACCTTCCCAGCCGTGTGTGTGTGGAGCGTGGCTAACCTAAATAGCTGAGCAGCACAGGGAGAAAGATGAGCCCGTGTGTAGCCCCCAGCAGCACGATGGCCAGGTACATGCGGAAGTAAAAGATCTGGAAGATCTGAGACTTGGAAAGAGCCAGGATCAGAATGCCTCCAAACTTAGTCAGCGTGATCCCGCTGAAAACCTGCACAGGAGGAGAAGGGCGTTTACAGATGGAACTGCCCTTGTGATGTAAACCAGCTTTAAAAAAAACCCAATGTGAGCCATCCAGCCACCCCAAACGACTTTAAAGTCAAATGTGCATTTCCAACACATGCTATATATTAGCGATGTCTGACCGTTATTGTTGACAACTACATTTGCACACAAGTTCATCCATAACAGTTTTGGTAAACAGGATAAGACTTACCGAGCTGCCCATGTGGGCCAGGGCCTCCTCCGCCCGTTCCACGCGGTTTCTCTTCACGCTGATAGAGAAGGCTCGCACGATGTGGCTGCAGAACTCCACGGAGATACCGCAGCTCTGGAACACAGGGCAGCAAACCACTAAATGACACATAACCTAACCCTGACCCTTATTACATCTACTGGCATACTTGGTACTATCTGTTGACTGCGGTGCTGATGTAGAAGTAAAACGTTTATAGCCCATATATGACATCAATTTAGCTTTCCGACATTGTTGAGTAAAGTCCCCACAGAAAAGTAGTTCATAGCTTGCGGCCCCTTCCACTCAAATGCAATAATACATAACTAGTAAATCAAATAGAGCATAAAAGCATCAAATCAATTCAAAACACCAACAGCATTGTAAAATATACGAGCCACATTAGAAATCCTGGCCCCCCGCTGATCTGAATGCCTGAAAACGTAAAGCGGAACGCCTTGGCAGCGTTGAGTCAAGTCATGGCCTCACCATGACCAGGTTGACCAGGGACACAGCGTTGAGGCTGATGCTCCACAGCCACATGACACCAAACATGTTGACCAGGATCATGGCGATGGTGACAGTGACTATGACGCCTGACCACAGCTCAAAGCCCAGCAGCACCGTGGTCACCACAAATATAGCAGCCAGAGACATGCTGAGGTTGAAAGCTGTGTCGTAGGCGATGGTCAGGTACTGCTCGTAGAACACGTAGAATATGCTGGCAGAAGAGAGCAGGGGAAGGCTATTAGCAGGATGGCACTCGCTTATTTCAAATAACTACCGAGTAGAATAATTTCAGTCTCAATACAGGACAGTTGACTCCATAGAACTATATATGGTGGCCACACATACTTCAAGAGCTTATTTATAGCATTACAATTTCATATAAGTTTGTCAAATAATTAAACAACGTTTCAACCCAGAACATTTTAATTAAAATATATAAAAAACTATCCAACCTCTTAACATTAGATACTGTATTTTTTATTTTAGCTTGTCAACTCTACAACCCTCCATTTGAGGTAGTTCTTATCTATAGAATAAACCTTTGGACTTTGAATGCAATCACATTTTTTCTCTTGGCAAGAATTTTATCATAAAATGACATAGTAGCCACACTCTTCCCCATTAAGTGTGAACTAAGAGCCTACTCTATTCATGATAATGTTTGTGAAGCGTTCATAATTTACTTAAACTGGAGGAGGAACATTGCAAAAATAAGACATGTAGTTGCTAAAAAGGATATGGAGATGCTTGTTCATGCTTTTATTTCTTCACGCTTGGATTATTGTAATGCACTGTACACTTGTTAAAATAAGTCTAAATCATCCATGGACAGACTGCAAGTTGTACGAACGCAGCTGCAAGGCTCCTGACTAGGACCAACAAGTGTGCCCATATCACTCCTGTGCTTGAGGCATTACATTGGCATCCTATTTGTTTTAGAGTCCATGTTAAAGTCTTAGTTATCACATATAGAGCCTTGCACGGTCAAGCTCCCCCACACATCTTGGACTTGCTACACATACACACCTCTGGGCGGTCTCTGAGGTCTTCAGGTCAAGGCCTTTTAACTGTCCAAAGAACTCTGTTTAAAACAAGAGGTGACCGTGCTTTCAGCACAGTGGCTCCCAGGCTATGGAACGCTCTCCCTCTCGCTTAAAGAGCTATGGATACCGTGGACACTTTTGAATCACACCTTAAGACGCATCGTTTTAGACAAGCTTACATTAGCATTTGATTTTATGATGTTTGCTGCTTTTATATCTGCTTTGTATTTTTACTGTATCATGTTTGGTTTTTGTTGGTAATTTCATTGGTTTGACTGTAAAGCACTTTGTGACTTCTTGTCTGTGAAAATGTGCTATATAAATATTGACTTACTTACTTACAATGAGTTGCTGGTTTGACCAGTTTATTCCTCCAGTTAACAAATTATGCAAATTTACAGTATGGTTTAAAAGAAACATTTCCTGTGCAAGGCCAAGGGTCAACCACAGTTTCCCTTTTAATGCAATTAACCTCTAGTAAAATGCAAGTGAATTAGAATTTGTATGAAAGCGATACAGAGAAGTTTGGTGAACATATGAAACTTGAGGTATGAAAGGTTTACCTGTATGGGAAAACTTGATGGCCCACCGATTGTGTGATATTGGTGGCCAATACACGAGCCATCTTTAAGGCATCTATGAAGTCTGGAGATTCTTTCAGGATTGTGTGGTAGGTCATGAAATAGGTGGCTCCCACTTTGGTGTCTCCAGGATATAGTTCCACGGCATCGCTGTAAGCAGCATGGCCACTGAGAAGGAAGGACATCAAGGTCAAACCAAAACATGTAATGAACATTAGAAAAACACAACAACCGGTTTTCACATGGAACATGTGTGCTCAGTTTCAAGGTAGCTCTAATGCAGTAAAATGTTAAATTAGTATTTACCAATTTAACATAGCATAATATTATATATATGCTTAGAAACACTATTTAAGTGCCAAATTGATATCTATAGCTACAGGGGGGAAAAAGTATTATAAACATCCAGTTGGGTCTTCAGAACAGCTGCAGTTATTTTTATGCAGCATTAAAAGTAAGCACAAGTGAAACACATGTACACAGAAAAGAAATTACCCCTTTCCACATTTGATGCTGGGATTGTCTGACAGGAACATGGGCAAGAAGTGCATGAAGTCCTCCCCCACAGGCCTCTGCTTCCCGCTTGTCGTCATGGGCCGGCAGTGAACACAAGATGAATTCACCACTGGAGGACCAAGCAGTTTGTGCAACACATAGGTACCAGTGTGGAAACAGAACTGTGTTAGAGGCAGACTACTTAAATGACAACCAGGATGAGTATTAAATCACTACATAGAAGAAAAAACTACATTGTAATATTAGACATTACTGAGTGATATTTCTAAATATTCTGATAGCTAATGTTTATTTTGGCTATATCAAAACTATTTTTCTAAAGCAATCCAAGCACATAGGCAAGCATTTTAACAGGCAAGTCGAAGATAGATGGTTCATTGGAAACAGGTTCCTGTTTTAATACTCAAAATAATATTTATTTCAACATTTTCTAAATGTAATTGTATTCTTGTGAATACTTATCCAATAGGACACATTAAGTGTACTTCTGCTATTATTGAATTGTTCATACCAGTTATTTCCATTTTAACAACAAACAAGAATGACATTTACAGCCTCTCAATTTGAATCTCAACAGATCCGCTATTATCCTCTCCCCGTGTCATTTCCCACATCAGCATGTTCTGTTATGTGGTGAACACACTGTGAAGCGAACTGTGTTGACTCAGTGGATAATGGTTCACCTGAGGCATTGCAGAAGGCTCCCGTGCCATTGTAGTATCGGCAGCAGCTGGACTGAGGCTTCACCCAGTCAAAGTAGTCGTCCAGCCAGGAGGATGGAGTGTTTGCAATAGTGGTGCTGTTAAAAAAAGCCAAGTCGACATTATTATTTATAATTATTATTAAGACACAGCTGAAATGTACTTTCACTCCACTGCTGAAATCATCAAGTGAAATATACGTATAGGCCTTTGTTACATCACAGAACAGGGTGGCTCCACCAACACTGAGCAGTATCATATCGGCACAATATTAGCAAGATAGCAGCACAGGCAAGGAACTGAAACCTGCTCCTGGCCAAAACTAGGATGCTATTGTAGCCCGTTTCCTGTATCTGGTATCAAAATTAAATTGCACACTGGGTCATTCTCGAGAATGCTTGCTAACCGCCTCACACACTGAAACGCATTGTGAAGCAAAGCGCAGTACTCTGGTGGTACTACGGCTTTGTTGTTGTGGGCGGTTCACCGCTTTGTGCTTCCATTTAAGGAGCCAGGGCTGCACATAAGTATCAGATCATGTTTTTAACACGCACGGAGAACGGTAAACTAGCAAAACACGAAGAGATGGTTGAATTTGAGTGTAGGAGCTAACAATTAGCTTGCAATAGCTGACTATACTTTTAACTAGTAAATTAATCGTTTCCCTGTGACTTTATCATAGAAATAACTGCATCAGAAACTCCTTCTTAACATCAGCAGCCTGTCTGCTCGTCACCAAGGTGTCTAGAGTCAATGCTGCTGAAGAGGATGCCTCTGCTGCTACGTACTAGTTGCTGATGAGCGAAGCGGCGTAGACCTGCTGGACCAGTGAGTCGTTGTTGCAGCCCACGCCCCCGCACACCACGTTCTGGCCCGCCAGGCTGCTGTAGTCCAGGCCGTCCTGCACCACGAAGTAGACGGGCGGCCCGGTGTGCAGGTACATGCTCAGGTTCTTAAAGTACTGCAGCACATAGGAGTCCTGTAGGCAGGGACACAGCGGAGCGTTAATGCACGTGTTGCACTTGAGGACACCCTAAAACATGTATTCATTTGCATTGGGCAGGTGCATTGTATAGCTTTGCATGGCAATAAAAAGCCATTGATTTAAGATAAACAGCTGAAAATGAATGATTCTTGACACTACAGGCGCACAGACACACACACACACACACACACACACACACACACAGCGTCATACGTTAGAGTAATTCGAACAAAATCGTATTCTTATAAGATGAGCTTATTCAAGTTCTTTGGGCTTGATCCAAGTATAAACTAATTCACCCTGAGCTGGTGCTGTGTCAAAACGATGACGTACTGGATCCTGACCAGTAGCAGCCCAGTGCTAGTTATGTTTTAATATCAGTGGCATTGACTTACATCAGGCATAGAAAGCTTCTGGTCCAAACCGATGTCCACTTTGTTGACCACAGAAATACTAAAGGACAACATGCCTACAAACACTGCCACCTAGAGAGAGAGTCAGAGAGCCTTTTACATGAAAACAAATCCAACAAGACAAGATGGCGTCGTGTCAAGTCCGGCCACATTTCCCCACCACTTACAACTATTGGCCGCACCCACTCCTTGAGGATGAAGGGCGCGTAGACTTTCTTGAAGAAGCGGTAGAGGCAGCCGTCCGTCTTTTCTCCTTGGCCTTCCGAAAGCTTCACGCAGCACAAGATGTCGAGACGCTGGCTCTAGAAACCCACACAACGCCACGGTGCCGTTAGTGGAATTCAATATCATGGAGTATGTATCTCCATAGGTAAATATTCTTGTGTAGTACAGAAGCCTTTCAATACTCATGCATCTAATAATACCAAATATTGTAACATCACAGCCACGCTGGCTCTCACCTCCTGTCTTTTGATGTCGAGCCCAAGCAGGCTGACAAAGCAGCTTATCTGCAACAGGAAATCAATAAAGACAGCCAGGCCAGCAAACAGAGAGAAGGTCCTTACTGCAGGCATGTTGGACAGGGCTCCTATAGAAGGGAAACATTGATTGGCGGAATGTGCCTCACATCCATCTACATGAATCGTGTAGCTCCTTTAACAACGGTGGCAGGCTAATTTGGGGTACAGACATATTCTCAGGTTGTCAGTCCTGGGCAAAGCTATTTGATTTTAGTCATGGTCCAAATGTAGACCCAAATGCAGCTTCTTTTGTTATTAGGAGATTATGGTGGGGGGTGGGAGCAGTTAGGCGAATATGGGCGGACCATCCCGACTCACCCAGGAAGAAGGCCACGGTCTCCGAGAAAGACGACAGGAACATGCTGGGGGCTACGTCTCCGAGGATACGGCCGATCTGCTGGTGCAGCTCTTCATGGCGCAGCCGCTCATCTCTCTGCGCGCACGCACGCACGCACGCACGCACGCACACACACACATTCAGTGAAGACAGGGGACACTGGTGACTTCTGGACAGTTTGAGGCAGTGTGTGTGTGTGTGTGCCTCAATAACATCACAGATATAATCCCCATTACATTAAAGCACAGGTGGCCAGTACCTGGTAGGTCTGCACTATGATGAAGATGTTATCCACTCCCACGGCCAGCACCAGGAAGGGGATGACCTCGATCACAATGAGGGTGAGAGGAACGCCCGCGTAGCTGAAGATGCCGAGGGAGCAGGCCACTGAGCTCAGGACAATGAGGATGCCAGCGATGCCCAGGGAAATCTTAGAATCCACCTGGAGAGGGAGCACAGCCGCACAGTCAGTCGCCCGCCACTGTGAAGCTGGCTCAGGCGCTCTTCACGCTTTACGTGTTATTAGATGAAGACAAACAACAACAATATGCTGACATCTTAACCCGCCTTGCTTCACTTCACAGACTCTGGATCACATTCAACCAATCAGAACGTGACGACGCACAAAAATGGGCGGTCTTTCAAACGCTTTTTTTTTAAAAAGCGGAGTAAGCAATGCTGGAGAAACATTGTTGACAGTTGAATTCAACATCCAAACACCTCTCCCTTCAATGCTGTAGGGTGCTCGCTCAGAAGAGACCACACATTGCCAAGGCTGGGGTAGTGTTCCTTTGTGTTTCTTAAGGTTGTGTACAGAAGCGCCAAAGTCTGCTATGCTCACACAGAACGGATAGCTGGGAGACCGTGAGGAGATATTAGCTGAATCTGACCAAAAAGCGTGTATTTGATTACATATGAATCTGAATCTGACCAAAAGAGTATTGGATTACATATCGCTTTACTACCTTTAATTGCTGTGGGCACCAACTGGACTACCCAGCTAGAGACCACATTTCCTGATGGTTCAGTAACAGTCTAGTTTATGACACGCCCAATTCAAAAAAACAGTCTGAATGACCAATCTCTAGACTAGACATATTACCAACACAGCGGCTTCTCACCATCAGCCTCCTCAGGCTGTGGATGTGTCCAAGCGCCAAGGAGATGTAGACAAACATGATGAAGTAGCTGATCGAGATGATTGTGATGTCACTGTTACTCTCCCTGTTAATCTCGTCCTCGATGCTCCGCTCAGAGCTGAAAGACACCGTCAGGTTGGGGTTGCTGTAGCTCTTCATGAAGCGGACGAATCTGAAATGGAACAGCGCGGCCCACGGTCAGATTGTGTGTCTTGGATGGGAAAAACGTAGGTGGAGTTTAGAAAGCAATCCCTTACTCTTTCTCCCATGCCTGTGCTTTTCCCAACCGGACGGTGTCATTGAGGTAGTTGTTGACGGGAAAGGTGATCACTAGAGCGGTGGCATTGTTGTAGTTGGTTTCTACAGAGCGGGAGGGAAATTAAAGTGGAATGGTGAGATTAAAACCTGCAAGTGTGCCGTTAACCAGAATATATACTATCCTTCAGCCCTATACTAGGACTGAAGGATTTTGGGAAAATATCCAATTGCAATTATTGTGACAAATATTGCGATTGCGATTCTTTTTTCCAAGTCGAGCTGTAGTTCAATATTCAATGCGTAATAGACTTAAAATGTGATGGTAGAGCAGCGGTTGGCAACCTTGGGCACGCGTAAGCTTAACCAATGGCACACTGGCAATATCTTTTTTTAATCTTTATCTTCTCTAAAAAAAATTATAATAATTTTAAGTAGGCTACACGCTCATCCGGTTAATATAGTACGATGTTTTATAATCCGCATGGGAAATTTGCCTACATTA
>JAODUE010005387.1:0-10090 GCA_027564755.1 Amblyopsis hoosieri | reverse complement strand
ATATATAGAGAGAGAGAGAGAGAGAGAGAGATTGCACATGCTGGTCTGCTGTTAAGTTCATATTTATGGAGTTTTGTGACATGACAGGTGGTTTCATTAGGAAAGCTTATGTGGTAAACACATACACATATCTTCACAGGGTGCTGCCATAGCAAAACGTAACACTCAACTGCTTCACTCTTAATTTTACTTTTCTTAAACCAAAGTTGCTGCGGAAGCGCCACATAGGGAACGACATCGTCACCATCGTGTTCCAGGAACCCGGAGCGTTGCCGTTTACCCCCAAAAACATCCGCTCCCACTTCCAGCATGTATTTGTGGTGGTGCGAACGCACAACCCCTGCTCCGACAATACCTGCTACAGGTGAGAGCCAGTACATACCCACCTCACTTCTAGGTTCATGACAAAAATGATATCCAAGACCTGCTGTTGTTTGTCAACCAGGGAGTATAGGAAGCACCAATCGGGGTATTAAAGCCCCCATTGGCCTACATGCTGTCAGTGGCTTTACTGTATTGAATCACTACTAAAATGAAGTATAGGTTGTTCATTGTCTTTCTTATCGTGACTGAATTTAAAATTGCCTAACACCACCTTGCCCCAGCCATTCATTTCATAAGACATTATTGCGCTTTGTGTCTTCATAACTATCACAGAACTGCTGACTCCTTGTCTGAGATTGCAAGGAGAGATTTTGTGAAGATTTGGTGAGCCAGTCTGCTCTTATTGTATAAGAATAATGAACATTTATGCCTCTTAAGTTTCCATAAAAATGGTATATATGCACAAACCATGAATTCACTGTTTGCAAACTGTTTAACTCTGTCTGCCTGTTCCTATCAACCATCGCTGCCCATCACTCTTATCTCTCCCTGCCTCTACTAATGGGGGTTTTAATTGCTGTTGAAGCGCATTGTGTTTGAGCTCGTAATTGTCTCTCACGAGGCCATGTCGACTCTGCACAGGCATGCACACACAGGCACGCACAGAAACACCAAGAGGACTCTGCCAATTGTATCCTTATTACAGCTCACAAGCCGAGTCTGAAACCAACGCAGAAAAGTGGTTTTGCCAAGTGCATCAGTCGGGTTTACAGCATGGGGGTTTTGGATGTACGGTCCAGAAACGACATTTAAAAAATATGACACGAGTACACAGGTTTCACACACTAGGTGATTTCACTAATTAGTTGCTATCTGGATGTTTTGAAGGAGTACTTAATTAGCAAAAGCAGCTAATGACATTCTGCACTGTAGCTGCCAGTAGAAATAATTCTACCTGAACTCTTGTTGTATCACACTCGCTTCGGGTGGCTTGGGACTAAACTATTGACTATAGCTGTCTTGCTTTTCGACACCTTTAGTTAGTGTTGGCTTTCATACAGTATCCACATATTGAATGGATCTTTAGAGCTGAGCCGTATTGAGGGCTTGTTATCATTTCATGTGTCATTATGAAATGATAGTAATTACATATTTTCATGTGTATCTTGTCTATTTTCATGTGTTATTTGGTTAAAGCCATACAGTAAAGATGAACACATGTAAGGTTTTAAGAGCCTTCGATTCCCCACAGCGAGTCTTTAGGCCCTGTTCACCCCTGGCATTAACATCCATCTCAGGTGATTAGATCACAGTACAGCTTTAAGTATATCTGTTCATACCTTGCATCAGGCTGTCACCACTTGCCATCGGATCAGAGGTCAGATGCAAACACCTCTAAATCGGTCTGGGGAAAAAAGTAGCAATTGGCTTATTTTTTATTCTTTATGAATACATTTTTACTATATTTCTGTTTGGGTTCACTAATTTCAATTGTATTGAAATGAAAAGGTTATTTGTCACTGAATAAAGCAATATCTTCCAAAAATGTAAGTAAGATGTCAGATGGGTTTAAGAGTTGTTTTGCATCTGAACTCTTCATATGCAAATAAGCACATACATGGGCTACGTTCTGTTACAAGTACCAAATGCATTGTGGTTTTTAGACAGCGGGAGGCAGCAATCAGTGGGACCGGCAGGATTCTATTAAGTCAAACGCTGCCTATACACAGGGCTCCACATTGCCCGGTGTCCGTGGCAACACAATATTACATTTTAAAACCGTAATTACATTTTCAAATGTTATGCTATAGTATTGTAAGCTATATTTAGGCTATATTCCACACACTATACTAGGATTGACACTGTTGGCGTTCAAGATTAACACTGCAGCTGCAGCAGCCACCTCGCCCTCACAGTGAGCGGATTCGCTCCGGTTTAGCTCCTGTATGGCGTGCAAAAAAACGAGGTAAATAGCATCTAGTCCAGCATTAGCCAAAGTTAGCAGCAACAGTCTCCCAGACCAGGAGCAGCATGCAACATGGGTTTGTTTTGCATCAACAAAGTAGACTACTTACCACCCTCTGTTGACAAAAGGCTATGCGCATTCCAATCCGTGGATATAGCAAGCAGATGACAGATTAGTCCATGTATCCACACTTGCGTTCAATCGTTTACAGGCTTCGGTTCTGCGAGAGTAGTCTCTGGCAATATTTTCTTTAGCATGCTGAAGCCTGATTTATACTTCAATGTCAAATGCGTGTTGACCAGCCAGCATCAAATGTCTTGCGGATGCAAGCCCGTATGCCAGAGGTCTTTAGCATTTTATAACAACGTCCTGTAACCTACATGCACAGACTATTTCCCTTGACCACCATGGTATAATTGAGATTCGCTGTAAAAAAAATGTTTTTATACACGTTGAACATTAACCGAGACTACACTCAGCAAATCTACTAGGGGACTTCCCTGATGTTCGTGAAGAGAAAATACAAACTGTGTTCTATAAATAGACTACTACTATTTTCTATTGGAACAGTGTCCCATGGTCAATGTTGGTGTGAAGAGATTCACTGGAGTAAATGTTTTCATATGCATTGAACATTAACCAAAACGAGACTACACATAGCAACTGACTAGGGGACTTCCCTGATGTTCGGGCATCGAAAATACAAAGCGTCATATAAATAGACTATTATTCTCTCTGCACATATTCCCATGATGGTCAATGTTGGCGTAACTAAGAGATAAGCTTGGAAGACTCTATGCTTATATCAAATCCTTTACACTCAATTTAACCAGACATCATTTCCGAAATTGGGGATACACATACTCAGTATAAATACTGAGCACGTCAGCATATACCCGCACATGACATTAACATTCTTGAAGCCTAAATCAGGCTTGTGTCGGGTCCGCGGTGCACATTGTGCGATGGCGTGGTTTGCAGTCCATATGAAACTTTTGCGGGAAGAAGGTTTTGTGTCACTGGTTCTGGAATAAACTCCTGAAACGAATAAGGCTGTGTGTTCATCTTGATTCATCTGCCATCTTGTAGTTTCAACACTGGTTACTACCAAATACTAGGACTGCCCATAATTATGCTTATTATTTATCACACTGTTATAGGGCTGTCCCGAATAATATTTTGCAGGTTTCGAATACTTGATGGTATTTCCGAACGAGTATTCGAATACTCTTAAAAAAAAAAAAAAAACATTAAAAACACTCAACTATAATTACGAAGTATAACAGAAGTAATCTTCGATTCCTAGCTTCAGTGAGCACACATGTAAACATAGCCATGCACTTTGATTGACACGTCAATTGAGCCAGTCAGAGCTGTCAAACAGCATATATCTCCTGTATTAGCCAATAAGAGTGTGTGTTGAATGAATAGCCCCGCTCTCTTCTCACAAACGGAGCCAATTGCAATCAAATGTGTTGATGACACAGCGTAGGGTGTGGGTTTATATGGAGACAGTAGGGATTCATGGGAAAACATGCATGCATAATGTGAAAAAACGAATACTCAAATCCCAATATTTAAATCGAATACATGCACAACGAACGAATACCTGAATAAGCCAATATTTGAGGCCAGCCCTACACTGTTATGCTGAAAACACATTTAAGGTTATAATGAATGCAAAGATGGTTTTATTGTTTCCGCTAATGGCTGTTATGCGGGAATGCACTGGATATGCAGCAATATGACGTCATCAGCACGACAACAGCAGCTACACATTGACAGTGCATAAAACTAGGTAATTACACAATGTACAGTACTACAATTGTTATAGTCATATTTGAGCTTTTCTTCAACATGGGGTAGAAAAAGGCCTTAATCCTCAAACCTAACCACCATTGTGTAAACCTACCCTCCTAAACGAACTAAGATTGTTCTAACAATTTGTGCCAAGTAAGGAATATAGAAACCATTGTAATGGTAATAACATTAGACTCACTTGCAGAATCAAATTCAGTTAAACTTACAATGTACACACACACAGACCTCCAATCCACCTACTCTAGAAGTACCGCCATGGAAGCATCTCTTCCCCTGGTCCAGTGGGCTGCAGGTCATGGCTGTGGAGAGCACAGCAGCCCACACACCTGATATTTATACCATTATACCACCCCAAGAATGTCTTCTTTTCCTTCCACTGCCAAGCCTCTTAGGTTCAGAGATTCCCACAGCGTCTCTCTCTCTCTCTCTCTTTCTCTCTCTGTGTGACTCACAGCTCTGGTTGACTCATGGGTCTTTCAGAGAAGCACAAGTGCTTTTAGAGCTTTGATGTGCGGCTATGAGTGATGAAATTGGGCGATGAAGGGAGGAGGAAAATAAAAAGCTTAATACAAAAAGCTTGTTTTATATTAATAATCAATTTAGCCCATACATAAACGCGTCATCTCTAAATTACTTTTGTTTGAATTTCTGCATTATTCATTTCTAGGTTATACAGTTTCATCCGTCTGTTCACATATGTAATTTCAATAAGTACATGTAGCGAACATCATAATAGGTAACATCATAATAAATCTGGTTATATCCTCTAAGCTAGCTAGAATAATATTGTTTTATTGTAGTCAGTCTAAAACCAAAGCCAATTTTAAGTCCCCTGTCATATTTATATAGCCCTGATAACATTATAATCTCAAATGTTTAATTGCTCAAATATCCCTTAATTTAATAAATGTTTATATACTCTGAGGACGTTCTGTGTCTTTTTAGCGCAGTTGTTTCGAAAATACCTGCAAGGCAACAGAGCAGGCATGTCCCTTTCACCCCTGCAGCTCACACACAAGGAAACGCAGGAAGTCAATAATTGATCGTTTGTGTGATGTGGCACTACGCACGTCTCTGAGATATGTTTAGAAATATGTGGGTGAGGTATCGACTTGAGTCGTCTATTTAGATGTAGCTTGCAGCCAGGCCCTCTAATGTGACGTGCGCTGAGGAATGCAGGCACTAAATGCGTTGCGAGGGCATTGACCTCCTGCAGCTGGCAATTCTTATTCCCCGAGAGCGTCCGTGGTGGATCCCACTTAACTTTGGCATGGATTACCCTGACTTCTTCACAGACACAGAGCTCGCTGTTTAGCTAGCTGCTGTCAGTAGCATAGTTGGATGAAGACGCTAATCATGCTCGTCCTTCAGTGTGGGAAGTGTTGCTTTTTTTTTCTCCTCCCTCCCATATCTTCATGCTACACGTGCAGACGTGCGAGTGGAGTACGCACGCACACACACTTGCATAAACACAATCACGTTGCTTTTTGCCTTGTACTTTGACCACCCACTACCACTCCATTTCTGTCGTCCTTCTCGTCCTTTCAACAATCTCCCACACACACTTTTTTCCTTTTTTTTTCTCTCTCGCCTGCCTGCCGTTTCCTCTGTCTGTTTTTTCTGCCTCTCATCGACTTAATGCAGAAGGACTGAAATAGTCTCTCCTGTGCTTCTTCTTCTTCTTCTGACTTAGCAGGCAGAGCAGATGGCCTCACAAGGTCTTTCCCAGTAACTGTATTCAATGGAGAATAGTGAGATGGAGATGAGTGGTACCCTCATAAACGCCAAGCTACATCACTCCACGATACTCCATATTAAAGAGCCATATTTTATTAGACACAGATCCTATCTCTTTAGGGTAAAGAAGGGGCGTATCAACGTTTGTGTGTGTTTGTGTGCGTGGTTTGTGTGCTTGACAAAGACGGGAGGCTAATTTACATCCGTGAATGCAGATATCAACGATAACGCTGGTTTCAAGTTAATCGGCGGCGTGGCTAGACGAGGCTGTTCTTTTACCACTTCTCCAAGTGCGGTATATTTTCGCTCGTCACTGCTGAGATTTGATCCAGCTGCATGGCTTCAAAGCCACAGCTCTTATCTTTGTATTTATTTATACATTTTCTAGCACAGCATTCAAGGTAGAATGACTTGGCGATTCACACAATTGATTGGCTGGATCCAGAGCGGAGGCCACTGATCGTGCCTATGCTAAGTGCCTGCCCTGCCTCTGTATACCGCGCCGCCATTAACCCGTCTGTTGTTCTCTTGTAACCCCGCCTCCCCCTCCCCCCAGCGTGGCGGTCACTCGCTCCAAGGACATGCCGTCGTTCGGCCCGCCCATCCCCGAGGGCGTGACCTTCCCCAAGTCGGCCGTGTTCCGGGACTTCCTGCTGGCCAAGGTCATAAACGCGGAGAACGCGGCGCACAAGTCACACAAGTTCCGCGCCATGGCGACGCGCACGCGCCAGGAGTACCTGCGCGACCTGGCGGAGCGCCATGCCACCAGCACGCCCATTGACCCCTCCGGAAAGTTCCCCTTCATCTCGCTGGCGCACAAGAAGAAGGAGAAGAGCAGGCCGTACGCCGGGGCGGAGCTCCGCAGCCTCGGGGGCGTGGCCTGGGCCGTCCGCGCCGAGGACGGCAGCGGCGGCGGCGGGGAGCTCGAGGCCCTGCTGGTCGTCTCCAACGACTTCCTGGTCGTGCTGGAGCAGGAGGCCAAGGCCGTGGTCTTCAACTGTGCCACCAAGGACGTGATTGGCTGGACGCTGGGCGGCCCTGCCTCCTTGAAGATCTTCTACGAGCGGGGCGAGAGCGTGTCGCTGAGGAGCGTCGGCAGCAACGCAGAGGACTTCAAAGAAGTGGTCAAGCGCCTTGAGGTGAGCTAGCATCATGTTAGGAGCATAGCGTACATTTAGCCCACAGTCCATCCAAGGTGGTGTCAGCCATTGTTAGCTGGCTCTGTAAATAGGTCGCACACAACATTATCCTAGCCTTCTCAAGGTGTTTCCAATGTGGGGGGGCAGAGCTTCTGAGAGAGCACCCTATGGCCTTAGTGAGACGTTTTTTGATGGAGTTCAAATGTCAACAAGCATTCTCTAATGACTGAATATACCTTTAACTCAAAAGCACTACTGATGTTATCAGCAGTAAGAGGTGTGTGTGTGTTGGCTGACACCACCTTGAAAGGATTGTTTCCTTATGTAATCATCTTGTCTTTTTGAATGCAGCTATTTTCCTAGTCTCTCCTATACCTTTAAAGGCGGGATATTACATGCTTTACCGGTTTTTCCACAACTTTGTGCGCGGAAGGATCGACTGATCCTTTACAACACATGTTTATGACTGGAGTTCTGCTTTAGAGGCTACACAAACATGGCCCAGCCTACTGTACTTCTCATTGTTCATGTACACTTACATAACACACACACACACACACAAACCATTTGCTAATCTACTCCTTATTGAGTCCTATGCATACGTGTGTGAGAGTGTGTGTGTGTACAAACGGAAACAAACAAGCACGCATGCGTGCACACACACACGCACGTTCTGAAGCGGTGCTAGCTCTTCCTCCTGTTTCCATGGTAACTGGCTAGGGGAAAAAAAATCTGTTTCCTTATGTAATCATCGTTCTTTTGAATGCATCTATTTTCCTAATCTCTCCTACACCTTTAAACTCACAAGCGTGTGTGTGTGTGTGTGTGTGTGTGTGCGTGTGTGCGTGTGTGCGCGTGTGTGCGTGTGTGCGCGCGCGCGCGCGCGTGTGTGCGCGTGTGTGCGCGCGCGCGTGCGCGTGTGCATAATTAAAACCATGAGGCAATGCGGTGCTTTGAAGAGGAGCACATCACTTGCATTTTGTATTTAGTTTCATATTATGCATCTGGTGTCAATTTTGTATTGAAAACAGAAACAAATCTCTCCATGCCTGATTTTGTTTTTGTTTTCATTTGTCACTTTTGTGCGCTCCTGCATTCCCATAAACATCAGTGCACATAATAGTCGTCTACAAACGCATCCTCTCTCCCTATCTCCAAAAATGCCTCCTACCTCCTTGTGAAGTTCAACTTCAGTCGAGATTTCCCTAAAAGTGACACCTTGAGAGACAGCCTTGCATTCCTTCCTGTCATCTGTTGGCTTGTGTGTGTGTATGTGTGTGTGTGTATGTGTGTGGGTGTGCGCGCGTGCGCACACACACACGCACAGGTATTTTATGTGGCTGTGGTTATGTGGCTCTTAGGGATCACTTAGCTGAAAAGCAGTGACTTTCAAGCCATGCGTATACTCTTAAATATTGAACAGTTTTGTGCAACCTAATGTAGATTTTGATATATTTACAGTTATAGTGGTGCTAATTTACATTATTTAGAAATGCATCTCTTACATAAATTAATAAAATTAACCAATGTTTTTTAAAGACTTTACCATAATTTCCCGACTATTAACCACAACATATATTATCCGCAGGTCAGTATTTTATGTAATTTTTAGATATACACTTGTCTATTAACCGCACCCGTGTATTAACCGCAGTTTATTCAATGTTACGTCATCGGGCTGGAGGCATTTTTATGTAAATAAAAAAAAAAAAGGGGTCAGACACCAACCACTTCTATAGTATGCGCTAGCTAGGCTACGTAAATTATGGTAGGTTACCATTGTTTGCTACTGTGTTATCAACAAGCCAAGTCGCAAACAAACAGCATGGCTAAATAAAATACCGTTATTAAATTATATCTGTGCTTGCAGGAGATAAGTGAACATGATCAAGTTATGTGTATTTTGTGCAGCTTCCTACTCAAAGTCTATACTACTGCTAGAGGGATTCACCTGGATTTCACTCAAAGGCCAAATCATTTTCCTATTCTGTTCATTTATTTTGAAGTTCAGTTGGGGTTGCTAGCGGTGGCCAGGTAGTCATCAGATCACGAGCATATTCCAGAACCAGCGACACAAAACCTCATTCCTGCACAAGTTTCGTACAGACTTTGAAACGCTTCAGAATGTATGTGGATCCGAGAGGGCACCGAGACTTGTCTTCGCTCAGCGTGCACCGCGTGGTCACTACTGACTACTCAGTAGGATGCTAAAGAAAATGTAATATAACCATGTGGACAGCGTTCATTGGATTTCATTTAATGTTGTACATGTTACCGCACAGACTGTAGCCTATGCTCTCACCGATCGGAATCCAGCAAGACTGTAAACGGTTGGACATGACCTGGACTAATCAGAAACCCTAATCTTTTTTTTCTATATCTGCTTATTGGAATGTAGCCTACAAAAAGTATGGATAGCTTTTTGTCAACAGAGTGGTAAGTAGCCTACTGTATGCTTTGTAGCCGCCAGTCTCCGAGATAAATTTGGATATAAATTATCTTTTGAGGTGGTGGCGCGGCGGATTGTCAAAAAATTATAAATGTTTAAAATCATGTTTTACAAGCTTTTACCGTAGCCTAACAGACCATAGCAGACAGAGAATGCACGAAATAGGCTGACATGTTTATTGGACATAGCCTAAAATTGGTATTATTTTTAAAATGATGTAAGAAAATGCACAAATTACATGCATATCATGTTCATCATAAGTAAACTAGGCTAGGTTTATTTAGAAACTGTCAATACATCTATCTTGGTTCATCTACATGGTTTGTTTACTGTTCTGTTCTCATGTTTACCTCAAAACCAGATGTATCGCTTCCGTGACTGCACTAGATTTGCCTTTCACATGAGGCAGGCAGAATGGGAGAGCGGGATGCCAATTCCCATGTGAAAAAGCCCTCTACCTTGTCAGATTGTCCTACTACCATAGCAAAAAATAATACTTTTGGGGGGCAGGATGGTCTAGTGGGCTGGGTGTTGGACTTCCAGACAGAATTTTGTGGGTTCAAACCCCGGTGCTGACCTACCTGTAAGCATCCTTGAGCAAGATGCCTAACCCCTAATTGCTCCCGGTGGTTGGTCGCACCTTGCATGGCAGCA
>JAODUE010005386.1:0-10091 GCA_027564755.1 Amblyopsis hoosieri | reverse complement strand
GCCCCGACCAGCTCTGAGAAAAAATGATAGAGATCTCAGATTAAAACACACACAGACACACACATATATATATATATATATATATATATATATATATATATATATATATAAACCTTTAATCAAAAGTGGAACTCCGCCTCTAACTCTTAGCTAGAGGTTGGAGTGGAGTCATGTGTATATGTTAGTATGGCAGCAAGGTCCTTGGATGATTTTAAACAGAGATGGCGTGTTGAGTCATTTTCCACCCAAAAGATCTTTATAAAAATGTGAATTCTGTCAATACACCAGCATTGACGTGCGTCATCACAGTTGAGTACTATTAGTACTTCTCTGTCCACACCACTGGCTCACACTGTTCTCTACACAGACAGGCGGTGAAAGTGCACTTTCATTTTTGATTAATACGATCTGTTCACACGGTCGCCATTGATTTGACCAAGCTGTAAATTTGAGGAGGGAGGGGTCTGTTAAACTGTCACATGTGAAAGGGGTGACACAAAGCATCCGAAATGGCTTCAGATCAATGTGATTTAAATCAATGTTTGCGAGCGACAAGCACTGGAGACTGCAGGAGCAAACGTGACCCAGCGACACCACACTGGAGAGCCACTTGTCGCGCCCTTCCCTCCATTAATGCGCTACTCATAAATGCTCGCCTCTCCCATGTTGTACAGCTCGGACACAGCACTCGGCCGCAGATCGATGATGTGTTAATGGCCTCTTGAAAACACATTTATTCTGCTACTCAGAGGCTCTGTTAGTTATTGCGTTTGCGCCCCCCCCCGCCTACCCACCCACCCTCCTGCTGTCTCCGTGTCCATGTACCGAGACGGACAGAGAGAGAGAGAGACTATGCTATGCTAGGATCTTTGATATATGACGCTAGGCTAGGATCTGTGGCAGTTGATGCTAGGCTAGGATCTGTCGCAGTTGACGCTATGCTAGTATCTGTGGCAATTGACACTATGCTAGTATCTGTGGCAATTGACACTATGCTAGTATCTGTCGCAGTTGATACTATGCTAGTATCTGTGGCAATTGATGCTAGTCTAGGATCTGTGGCAGTTGACGCTAGTCTAGGATCTGTGGCAGTTGATGCTAGGCTAGGATCTGTTGCAGTTGACGCTAGGCTAGGATCTGTGGCAGTTGACGTAGGCTAGGATCTGTTGCAGTTGACGCTAGGCTAGGATCTGTGGCAGTTGACGCTACTCTAGGATCTGTTGCAGTTGATGCTAGGCTAGGATCTGTGGCAGTTGATGCTAGTCTAGGATCTGTTGCAGTTGACGCTAGGCTAGGATCTGTGGCAGTTGACGCTAGGCTAAGCTAGGATCTGTGACAGTTGACGCTAGGCTAGGATCTGTGACAGTTGACGCTAGGCTAAGATAGGATGTTTGATAGTTGACGCTAGGCTAAGATAGGATCTGTGACAGTTGACGCTAGGCTAAGATAGGATGTTTGACAGTTGACGCTAGGCTAGGCTAGGATCTTTAATACTTTGATCTGTCGTACCATACTTCCACCTACAGCCACCGTCCCACAATGTGTTGTTGTTGTTGTTGGTGGTCTTAACACTACTGAATGTTAATCTTGTAGTGTGTAACTAAGTATGTGACCCTTGGTGGAGACAAATTTCCAAAACTCCAATGAAGTGTCCCAGATCAATTAGAACAATTGTATATTTAATTAATCAAAATGGTGTGAATATTATCAGGTATAAAAAGGTATAACAGTTTGAATTGTAGTTTAAAGTTAACAAAAGTGACTATAAGCTATAAGCAAGTAGCAATAAGCATAGCATTTTTTCAGAAGCAGAGGAAAATAGAGTACCCAGTCAGTTCGTCCAGAGAAATACCACCCCATATCAAAAATGTGCATGTTTAATACAGGGGAGAACTGGGGGCTGGCACCGTCTCAAGTTCTATTGGCCAATATTACTATAAGGATGAGGAGGTGAGGTAATGCAGGAGATGGGAGGAAGGATGTGGGGAACAGACATCTCAGTGTCCCTGCAGTGTGTCCCACACTTGGCTCTTGGCCATCTGTCAAGCAGTGACAGACCTAAGAGATAAATCAAAGGCTTGTTTGCAAATGGATGAATGCAAATGGTGGAAAACAATTTAAATTTATATTGCTGTTAGATCTAAAGGTTTGTCTGGCCTAAATTAATTCACTTCTGGGGGATGAGAGTGCAGTAGAAGTAGAAGAAAGTATTTATTTGTTGTCTAAGGTGAGCTAAATTAATAGTAGTAAGGGCTCATCTAGAATAATAACTCTTAATAGGGTCAGCCAGCCATTTCAGTTCACAACATCCACTAGGCAGCATGGTGGCCCAGTGGATAGCATTGTGGCCTCACAGCAAGAAGGTCCCGGGTTCAAACTCTGGTCGTTTGCGTATCCTGCGTGGGTTTCCTCCGGGTGCTCCAGTTTCCCCCACTATCTAAAAACATCTTAAAACATGTCAGGCTCACTCTCCAGCCAGTGTCATGTGATCAGTGACACCAGCTCCAATCTGGAGTTGGTCCCCGGGCGCTGCACAGCGGCTGCCCACTGTTACCTTGAGGGACGGTTAAATGCAGAGGTTCAATTTTGCAACATGTATGTGTATGTGACAATAAAAGCACCTTCACCTCTACCAACTCTATTACACAGTTGGTCTTTCCGCCGGACTAACCCCCCTCCGCTCTCCCCCATAGTCCTCTCTGACGTGGGAGAAGAGGCTGAGTATGGGCTCGTCGGCCCCCAGCAACATCTGCGGCCCCCTGGAGGAGCAGCTGCCGGCGCGCTGCAAGGAGAGCCACATCCTGGAGGGCCTGCGGAGGCTGCAGAGGAGGAGCCACCGGAGCTCCTCCTCCTTGTCCAAGGTGTCCCGGTCGGGCTCCAAGGACTGCATGGACTCCAACGAGGGCATCTACTCCCTCGGCATCAAGAAAGGCATCTGCAAGCCGTACCTGGGACGAGCTTTCTGCCCTGGCACCCGCCGCTTCTCCTGCGACTCGGACGACGCCGACGACGAATCGGCGCACCATTTGGGACGCCGCGAGAACGTCTCCGCCCGGGACAACGGGCTCCTCCACTGCGGGAAGCTCTCGCACAGCGTGTCGGACAGCTCGTGCAGCTGGGAGGGGCTTCAGGACGGCCCCGCACCCTCCTGTGGGGTCGGCGGGGGGCTCGCAGCGACGAGCCCCGTCTTCACAGAGCACCCACCAAGCTATAACGCCAACGAGCAACCAGAAAAGCTCTACAGCATCCTCCCCGGGGGTGGAGGACGGCCCTCTGCCTTCTCCAGACCTTCCTGGCTGCGCCCGGAACCCCCTGACACGGCGGTGCCCCTCTCGGACACCGACGACCCCGAGGAGCTGGGCCTGGAGCTAGCCCTGGAGCTCGGCGACGCCCCGACCCCGGCTAGCCGGCCTACCGGGCGGGCAGCGAAGGAGCCCCCCGCCCCGCGGCCATCCAGGGAGATCGCCAAGTTGCTCGTGCGCCGGTGCTTGAGGCGGGAGCAGGGGCAGACCCAGTCGGCCGACGGGAGGCCTTTCAGCATAACCAAGGAGCCCGCGGCGACGAAATGTGCCCTGTCCGAGGAGAGCATATCAGCCATATTTGACGCGGATGGAAAGCCCATTGAACGGTCTGCTGGTGGCGGTACTGACCGTCAGAATGTTGCCTACGCAGAAATAGCACTTCAAGACAGGCCGGTCAGGCAAAAGGCAGCCAAAGCGAAGAATTGCACCGTGCTCGAGTCTCCCGAAAGGCCATCTGAGTGTCAGAGCAAGGCTGACACACACGGCAACAGCAGAGAGGGCAGCACCCAAGGGCTGTCAGTTCACGTATCCCCTCAGATGAAGCTCATCCGGCCACCCAGCCACCGAGCAAATGTAGGCCCCTCCATCCCTCCCATGAACGACAACGTCTCTAGTCCCGGCACCAGGATCCCTGGCGGGGGAAAGCCCTCTGCATCCCCACTGCGAGTCACTAAAGGCTCTCCCACTGACCCCAACAGCAGCGGTAACTCAGGACCCCCCGGGCTGGAGAAATCCCCCACGTCCCCTCCTGTGAAAACGTCCAGGTTTATCAAGACGCCGGCGGGCAGCGGCGCCGCTCAGAGCCCCAAGGCGCTCGCCTCCAAGCTCCCAGGGAGGGGCGGTGACTGGTCCTCCGGCTCCCCCTCCAGGAAGCCCCCGGGACACACTGACAGTGGCGAGCAGCCAACCAGAGACGAGCACTGTGAAACCAGCAAAAACTATCTCAGGTCCCCCTCCCCTCCGCTGCCCCCGGGCCGCACCACCTCCCTCCTGGTCAGACCAAATTACGAGGGGTCGCCTCCAGCACATAAACCACCAGGGGCGGCTCAGCCGTCCACGCCGACCACTGTGAGGGGCCCGCCCCCGAGTTACCAACCTCCCCCGGTACCAAACATGCAAGCCACGCTCCCCCTCAAGAGCCAGGACTCCCTGGACTTGGACGCGGGCTACGGGACCACGCTAGCGCCTCAGAAGCAGGTCGACAGAACCGCTCAGCACCTTCAAAAGTCCCCCGCCGCGACTCCATGTAAAGGCACTAGCACACGGGCCGCCGCCAAACACTACCTCCCGTCCTCCGCGAGCTCAGGGTGTGCTCCCGAATCCCCGGACAGTTCGCCGAAAGGTTCGAAGAATGTCCCGCCCCCTTACACCGCCCTCAGGGGTTCCTCCTTCCAGAGCACCTTTGCAAACAAAACGGGCTCCGCCCATGAAACGGTCACCCTAGCAACACATAAGACATCCGGCAGCTTACCCGTGTCACTTCAGGAGCCACCCCAGTACGCCCGACCGCACGGCGTTAAGATAGTAAGCCCGTATGCTGTAGTCAGCCCGCCCTGCAGGGATGCGAATCCCCCCAGCCCGGTAGACAAAGCGAAGACCCGCATCCCCACAGGGTTTAAATCCTTTTTGAAATCTCCCACTGCCCACAAACATGCCCCCTCCATTCCAGACAAGCACGAGAAAGATCACATCAACTCTGTTTCCAAGGAGACGAGCGCTGACGCGTCATGCGAGAGCTGGCAGGCGGCGCTCGCCGTCGGTTCTCCCACGTCCGGCTCCACCGCGGAGGGGAAAGGCGGGGAGCAAGGTCGCCCCCCGCGGGAAATTGTGGAGGTGCTACCGGAGAAGGTGGAGGGGATGGGGGAGGCCTGTGGCAAGGGCCGAACGAGCAACCACAACTTCTCCAGATCGGTGTCCGTTAGCAACAAGCCTCATCTCAAGCCGGCCCTGGGGATGAACGGCACCAAAGTGCGGAGCCAGAGCTTCAGCGCCAACGTGGGCACGCCCGACGGCCCCGGCAAAGTGCGGACCCAGATAATCACCAACTCTGGCGAGCGTGGCAACTCGCTGTCCCGACAGAACTCCCTGGAGGCGGCCGGCGTCGGGCCGACCGAGAGTCCCTCGCACCGGCCCGGCAACCGCTTCAGCCACTACGGAGGCATGACGGGGTCAAACTACGCCGGCGCCCTCCCCGAGCAAATCTCCAAACCGAGCGCGTTCAGAGGAGACGGATCGGCGACGGCGTCTGAGGCCGGCGGCCAACAGAAGGAAGTGCGGAGCCTCCCCAGCGCCGACAGGACGGGTCTGAAGAACGCCCGGTGGCCCGCGAAGATCGCGCCCCATCCACAGTTCCAACCTGCATCCTCCGCCACACAGGAGACCAAAGTGGCCAGCCCACGAAAGCTAGCCGACGTAACCGGGAGCAACAAAACCCAGGTGGTCGGCCACACGGCGGCGGTCTGCACCATCGAGGAGAAGGTCATGCTGGGAATCGAGGAGAACCTGCAAAAGTGTCAGGTGCTGGAGAAGGCCACCGCCTCCGAGGTCAAGCAGAAGACCGGCCCCTCGCTGGCCAACTGGTTCTGGCTGCGGAAAAGCAAACTGCCGGCGTTCAGCGGTAAGAAAACCGACACCCCCAAAGGGAAAGAGGAGAAGAAGGAGCTCAGGATCGGATCTGTGCTCGGGGGCAAGCAGACGAAGGCCGACAAGAAGAAGGACAAGAAGAAGAGCGATGGCCAGGAGGAGCAGGGTCAGTTGGATGGCAACAACAAGCTGAGCACCATCATGGACAGATGCAACGTGCAGATGGGTCACATAGCCAATCAGATCCACTGTTCCAACGCTTACGTGGCCAACGACCAGCTCGTGAACGAGATTCTTGTCAGGTGTGTATCGAAAACTATTTTAACAAACTACTAAATGCTGCTGATGTGGTTTATACAGAAAGAAAACATATTATACATGTATATATATGTGTATATATTTTATTTATAGATTCTTTGAGAGAAACAGGTTGGGACATACAGTAATATATTTTAAAGATATTACTACTAATTGAAAATATTGCTATTGGTTTGTTGCTGAGAGTTTCCCAGTTTCTATTATTTATTCAGATACACAAAACAGCAGTGTTGTCACGAATTGCTTGGTCATAGTGCCCACTTGAGAAGACAATAGACACCAGACAGGCAGCCAAAAAACAAAGAATGTGGTGTCAACAAAAGTAGTAAGAATAAGAATACAATAAACATGAAATAAGTCAAATAAAGGTTAAATAAGGTGACTGAGAAGCACAAGAACTCAAATTTATTTCAAATGACTTCTATGAAAACGAACAGAAGCCCTTTATGCCACATTAAAACTGTGTGCGAGAAGCAAAGCGGCAACAGCTGCAGTCTGTTCGAGTTAGCGGCGTGCTCTGACAGAAATTCGGAGCCAAAGGATTCCACCTTTCACAGAAGTCATATACCATGGCAAATCACAACTGACAGATTCTTATCGAGAGCAGCCACACGGTGTAACTTTGTTGTGGGAGTTTACAAAGCGGTCGTTTTAAGATTCCAGGGCAGGTTTATACAGTGTGTGTGTGTGTGTGTGTCTGTGTGTGTGTGTGTGTGTGTGTGTGTGAGATAGTGATACAACGGTGCCTGCACATGATTGAAAGCGAATGGGGAGGTCAAAGGGATTCAAGCAGCCGATATCCCCCTTTAACAGCTGATAAAAAGGAGACCTCGACGCGTGGCGGGCGCTAACTCGATTGAATCTGGTTTTCCTTTGCAGGGGCAACACCAAGGGAGACACCCGCAAGACTCCTCTGCCGGGCGGCTCCGCGCCGAGGAGGCACGAGCCGATGGGGGAGGATGCGGACACCTGCGCCGACGCCGCTGTGAGTGACAGGCCCAGTATGCGTGACCCGTCTGTCTTGTTAGCACGCGTGAGCGTCCCGCATGCACACGGGGGGGCCTGCACACATCTGTTCACGTTCTACCGGACATGCGCTCGCGCACACACACACACACACGGACGCACGCATCCTATCTACTGAAGGGCCGGTATTGATTTGCACTCGTCTCTCAACCTTCAATTCAGCACCCACTGCCCCCCCCCCTTTTATGCTCTCACCAGCGCTGGCGTCTTCAAGAGGTTGTCAAGTCACCCGTCTGCCCATGTATGCAGTAGTATGGCCGCGACGCTCAGTGTTTTTCAGTGCTCTACATTCATGGTTCTCACAGTCCTGAGATGGTTTTCAGAAGTGAAATACCATTATAAAATGATAAGAAATAGCATATTTTTGTCATAATTGCTAGTAGCAGTACAGATACATTAGTGATGTGTTCTGCTACTAGCCCATATTAAAATACTGTCAAATAAAAGTATGGTTGTTTGGGATAGCGGGGGTCGCGAGTCTCTGGAACTGTTATTTTGGGGGTCGCAAGCTGGAAAGTTTGAGACTTGTTGAGACACCCTAAAACACCCAAAAAGACAATGCACAAATACATAAACAACCTTGAACATAAAAAAAGTACTAACTTTGATATTTGATTGTTCATATAAAATGCTTTTCATGTATTTTCAAATGTAATTAATAATGAATGCGATTAAAGATTTAAAGAATGAAGCGCTCACGTGCGCACACACGCTTTGAAAGCGTCTGCTGTAGACTGCCAGAAGTGTCTAATTTGAGATGGCCGACTTGTAGTGTCATCAAGATTGCGGGGCAAAAAAAATAATAATAACGTAAAGTGATCAGGTTGGGGCAGAGACTCACTGCATAATTCAGGGAACTTAATCCGGTCGATGTGGAATTTTGATAGCAAGCAGGCCCTTATCACTGCCACTCAATTTGACAAAGGGGCGATTTAATACCACCCACCCAACCAGGTCTCTACTGTATCTCCTCACAAATATAACAGTCGACGGTGTGATGATAGAATAGACGCATCGTTAGATGCCACCCAAAAACATTTACTCATAACTAAAGCTGTAATGCACATACAGTATATATTTAGATTTTAATATCAACAATAATTTTCTGACTTCACCGGTATAAACTTAAATGAACACTGACATTTTGAATTAAATTGTATAGTTTGTGACACAGTCGCTGCACTGTAATTAAAGGGTAGTCGGTAATTCTGGAGAAAGATCTTTGATCTCGACAAAAACACCTCTACCTTCAATGCCGTAGGGTTCTCCCGCAAAAGATCCACCCAACCTAATTGGACATGCACTGCCAAGGGTAGGACCGTGTTGTGTGGTGCGGTCTGCACTTTGTTTGCGTTCTCATTTGCAGAGCCAGGGCCGTGTGGAAACACCAGATCATTCTTTTCAATGCGGACCGTGGGGGAGACCTTCCCCCCCCAAAAAAACAAAAAGAAGTGTATTGGCTTACAATCACCGACTCCACCTTTAAGGTGCCAATCTTCCAAACAGTGGGCGGTACATCAAGGTGCAAGCAGGGAGTCGTGTGGTCATGGCGACGTGAGGGGAATGCCATGTACAGGCAGAGGGTGACATCATCATATCGGATGCTGAACAGCAGTGTCTGAGACTGAGCCCGTTATTGCTCCACGTGCACTATTGTTATGTGCCCGCTGGCAACAAATAAGTCTGAAGCTTTCACATTCACTCACTCTGTTTCTCATCATTTTTGTTGTTTGATGTAACCAATAATAAATATTAACGTCGTCGGTGTTTCGGAGGTGTAGCCGTTTTTTTGCACCGGCCCACCGTCAATATTTTCCTGGGCATTTGTAGTCGTTGGTCTGTCTCACTGTGCGTTATCCATGTCCCTCTTCAGACGCTTCTCGTGACTCAGAAGATGAAGCTGAAGGCTGAGAGCGAAGTCGGCCGGGCCCCAGACAGCACCTGTCAAGACCACATGATTGGTAGGTCTACACACAAAATGGGGATGGCCAATGCAGAAAAGGCTATTTGGCTGTGTCCATATTGCTGCACCGAGTCTCACAATACAGGACTGGAGGGTTCACACGGGGGTGGGGGTCTATTGGGGTGTGGGTTTCACAGGGGGGGTTGGGGGGGAGCGCACACTACCAGTAAATACAGTAAATAAATATGTTTTTCATTGAGCAAGATGCGACCTGTTAATTATGTAATTGTCCTCCCTGCAATTCACATGAGATAAACGTGCCTGATAATAGTACAAATGTATAATTGTTCATAATCGTTTGGCCATAATTATAATGTTTTTGATTGAGATTTTGATAATGTATTTATATTTTATGTATTATTTAGTGTTTGATGGAGTTGTGTGGGGAAAAAGCCAAAGTTTTACTTTCTAGTGCTTCATTAAGTTTAACTGCACATACAGTTTAATTTAAATTACGTTTCAGGAACTTAAAGCAAAAATCAATGAAGCCAAATAGAACTAGCTGTTTAACAATGGCCTTGAGAAAGTCATTTGTGCAGAATCAATTGCATCAGACAAAAAAAAAAAAAAAAAAAGATTAAACGTAAAATAAATTCTGCCGTTTCCCTCTCTGCCTGTCAGCTTCATCAGTGTTTCAGGGTGCCGGTAAACAGCCGTCATCACGCATCACAAATCATCCGTCGGTGCTACGGAGCAGACAAACGTTTCGCAACCTGGATTTTCAGATGTGACTGGCACTTTCTTTTCTAAAAGATTCTCCTTTCTGCCACACGGCAGTGTGTGGTGGGGGGGGGGGGGGGGGGGGGTTATTGCTAGTTTTGTACTATGGGTTGAAGGGGCATGGAAAAAAAAAAAAACAAAAAACAAAACGTAAAATTTAGAGTTTTACATATTATAAT
>JAODUE010005385.1:0-10091 GCA_027564755.1 Amblyopsis hoosieri | reverse complement strand
GCGTGTGTGTGTGCGTGCGTGTGTGTGTGTATGCGTGCGTGTTTGCGTGCGAGTGTGTGTGTGTGTTCGTGTGTGTGTGTGTGTGTGCGTGTGCGTGTGTGTGTACGTGTGCGTGTGTGTGTGTGTATGCGTGTGTGCGTGTGCGCGTGTGTGTGCGTGTGTGTGTGTGTGCGCGTGTGTGTGCGTGCGTGTATGCGTGCGTGCGTGTATGCGTGCGTGCGTGTGTGCGTGTGTGTGCGTGTGCGTGTGTGTGCGTGTGCGTGTGTGTAGCATAGAACTAGACATCAGAGCCCAGAGATCAGATAGCTACAGAGCCTGTTGTCATGGCAGCAGAACGTCCTCTCTGCTCATGCCGTTACACCTGACTGCAGCCACGTGCAGCTGCCATGACAACAGGCTGTGTGTTCTCCATGCTGCCATGACAACAGCTGTTAGAAACATGATGTTTTGGTGTGAACCTGAGAGGATGCTGCCCCCCCCCCCCCCACACACACACACACACAGAGCTCCCATATGATGCGATTGAAGGGTGGGGGGGGGCTGCTAGTCTCTGGGGGTCATCAGGAGCTTCTGTGTCCCACGACGACCGCAAGACTAAAGAAGGTCTAGACATATGATCTGTCACTTAGTGGTTGTGCTGTCTGGGACATCTGGAGTCAGCTGAACCTTTAGGACAACATCTGGGGTCAGCTGAACCTTTAGGACAACATCTGGGGCCAGCTGAACCTTTAGGACAACATCTCGGGCCAGCTGAACCTTTAAAACCGCATCTGGGGTCAGCTGAACCTTTAGGACAACATCTGGGGCCAGCTGAACCTTTAGGACAACATCTGGGGTCAGCTGAACCTTTAAAACCGCATCTGGGGTCAGCTGAACCTTTAGGACAACATCTGGGGTCAGTTGAACCTTTAAACCCGCATCTGGGGTCAGCTGAACCTTTAGGACAACATCTGGGGCCAGCTGAACCTTTAAAACAGCATCTCCCCCCTTTTTACACAAATAAGGTGCTTTTAGGGTTAGGGACACATCAAAGGAGGGAAATTACATCATCTTAACTTTCATGGTGTTTGTGTTGAACATTTACATGTTAAGTTGGGGGAAATTATCAAATAAAACCTTGAGCAAACTGAATGTTTACAGCATTACTGCATGTCTTGAACATATTAATCCACTGTATTATTTCTCCCTTAAAGAGAACAATTCTCTGATTAAAATAAATCATGCCCATTCCAATATGGACTTTCCTCAAGGATATGACTGGGGGCAATATATACTAAAATATTTTTCGACCGAGAAGTCACCGGGTCAATATACACCAGTTATTAAACTGCAGTGAAATAAAATGACAAAGGCACTGATTTGTTTTGTATATGCAGTACATGCACTGGCCGCTTGGAGGCAGCCTATATCCTACAACATGACCATCGCAGGCTCTAAACTAAACACCCTCGAACGACTTGTGTGAGGCAGTTTATCAACAATTTACCTTAAACCCTCAAATAATTTACACATTCACGTATAATTACAGACCTAACCAGTTTCAACACCAAATTCATAAAGGCAAATATAACAAATAAACTGACTTCATCCAGTGTGAAGCTGTTAAAAATAATACGTGACGTTGGTGGGGGAAGAAAAAATCATATTCAATTTCTTATTCGTCCGTATAATACAAGGGTGGTCCCGATAGCTACACGGTGCATGACTCAAACACGCGCGCACACGCACACACTCTCATCTTGTTCACCCACAGAACCAGAAGCGAGCACACGCGCAGGAGCGCCACACTGATCGATGCACGACCAAATCCGATCACCTTGGATCAAAGATCAGCAAGGCTGTGGACGCGCGTAACGCGCACGGTAAAGTGCGTGGGCGGAGGAGGGAAGTTAGGAGGACGGATTTGATGTTGCACACCTTCCGACAGGGTCACCTATCGGGACTTCGGTCTAACCGACGGCAGATGTTCGTCAATAATCAATACCGAAAACCGTATCGCGTCTGATCGGCGATCATCTGCATGCAGGGAAAATGAACAACAAGTTTATGGTTTGTCTTTTATTGATGCTGGCGCTTCAGTCTGCCTGGTAAGTGTGTTGAATGGTTAGTTGTGTTATTGTTGTGTTGCGTTTTATTCCTTGGTAGCCTATAACTGCCGCAATCAAGCGTTTTATCTTGTAAAGTTCAGATGTTTTATTATATACCCCCACACACACACGCACCCACGCAGGCCTACTGCATACAGCCTATCGGCTATGGTTGCGCCTTTGGCTTTGTGAGGCTCACGCGCAGAGAGCGCACGCACGGTGACACAAATAGCCGTTCCACCAACATCATTTCACCGTGACCGTCCCAGTAACCATGTCATCACGTGGCTAATTTAAACTCCAGGTGCGCGTCCACGCCGCGCAACACACACACACCTGGAGGAAACTCCTCAAGTTTCTTTGGTTTGTAATAAACTGCGTCTGTGCACCCGCACAGCTCAGACCAGCAGGAGCACGGCGACGACTACGAGGATCGACACGACGTGACTGTCAATCAAATGCTGGTGCCACGGACGCACCAGGCCGACGCCACGCGCATCCTCAACCACCTGCTGGAGGAGTACGACCGGACTCTGCGGCCCGACATAGGCGGTGAGTTGGTGTCCTGTGCGTGAGAGCGACGTGGCCTGTGCGTGTGTGTGCGTGTGTGCGTGTACTTATAGACGGAAAACTTGGTCGCATGTATGCGTGAGTATATGGGAAGAGAGAGAGTTGCATGGGAGGAGCGGGCGCTCCCCGTGGTGCTGGGTGATGCGTCACGGACACATGAACTGTGGCTCCTGGCTACTGAATATGAGAATATACCAAAGGTCATGTGGTCCAGCTACAACCTGGTCGGGTGCGACCGGCTCTCATTACATACACCCATAAAGACCCCAGTCGTGATGTATGGCACAAATGAGTCTCCGTCAACTTTATTTGTCCTGTGATATATTTTCTTTTAATTAATTTCACGGGTCAAAACATAAAAAAAAATTTGATCTGCATGATAGCTGTTCACACCACACACAAAATAACATTGATTGCTAAGTACACGCTACCTAGCTAGCTACACACGCTATACCTACCTACCTAGCTACGTACACGCTACCTACCTAGCTACGTACACGCTACCTACCTAGTTACGTACACGCTACCTACCTAGCTACGTACACGCTACCTACCTACGTACACGCTACCTACCTATTTCAGGTAAAGTATTTAGGGACATTACAGTGAACCATTACTCCACTTCATGTGCCATTACCCTCGGCCAGTTCGCATCGCAAAGGGACGTTCCTTGTAAAATAAAGGTCAAATAGAAACATTAGCATTAAACCTAAACAAGACAAATAGATGTCTCCTTGTGGCTCTTTATTGCCAAGAATACTCAAGGATCATCATCATCATATTACAAATTACACATAAAACAGAGATCATCTCAATGTCTCCATCTCTCATTACAATGGATCCAAACTACATCTGATTATCTTTCATTCATTTATTACAATCTGTATGGTATCCTGAATCCTGACCACCAACCATAACTTAGAACACATATATCCTCACCTACATCTAAACTATAGGTACACACACTCACACACACAGCAGGTCAACAACCGACAATACCACGTATTCTGTTCTCTAACCAGACTTCTAAGAAAGATATAGTCAGTCATTCTGGAGAAAACTTGTTGATATTTGAACTCAAACCAAAGCACCTCCCCCTTCAATGTCATAGGCTGCTCTCAGAAGCTCCGCCCACACATGCAGTGTGAAGGCTGAGATATTTGTATTGTATTCGGATGTAGGGAGCCATGGCTGTGTAGAAGCACAGGAGGTTTGGTGAATTTAACAAAAAGCGTATTAGCTTACAAACGCTAACTTCACCTTTAATTTTCTTGTACCGATTGTTTTATCCCCTGTGGTGTCGTGAACCACCTGGTGCTTCATGGGGGGTGTACCGTGAACCACCTGGTGCTTCATGTGAACCACCTGGTGCTTCATGGGGGGGGTGAACCACCTGGTGCTTCATGTGAACCACCTGGTGCTTCATGGGGCTGTACCGTGAATCACCTGGTGCTTCATGGCATGTGTACGCCGGCCAAATAGTTTAGCATTGTTTGGCACTAAGCCCCGCCCCTTTCCCAGAGTTCCAGTGTGAGATTTGTAATTTATGTCTTAAATTTGCTTAAGCGTTTTAATGTTGGCGTTTTAATGTTGGCCTTGTTAGATTTAGTGTGTCTGAAACAGTAAGTATTTATAGTTATTGTTTGTACAGAAATGGTGTTATTGCATCAGAAAGGTCAAGACTGAACGACAATCTTTCATTCTGACAGACTGATGTCTTCAGGGCAGCTTGCATTCATATTTCTACCTACTGTACGTGCAGCAATATGTATGCTGTCCATATATACTGTAGTTTTATCAATGGTTACTCATAGATTACCTCCTGGCTTGTTTGTTTACATGGGTGATCAAAAGTTATATTTACATCCCTCATGTATTAATTGATTTAAATTCTTTGTCTTCTTTTATATGTTCATGTTGGCGGACAGAAATGAGTGACATTTTTTCTAGCTTTAAAGGTTAGGTTTGTGACAATAAATGGTCATTTAGGGTGTTTTCTTTATGTAAATGAGGTTTCATGTGCACTTAAGAACATGTCTGATTGTCTGATTCAGCCAATCAAGCGTATGAATGATTGAACCTTTCTGTACTCACGAACATTCTACATTTCCCCCTCCTACAAGTGAATTTAGAAGCGTTTCTATGTTTTACTGATGAATGAGGTCATTTGGGAATTATAAATGATACATTTCTATGTGTGCATTACAAAGAATGAACGTTGCACTTTTATTTCATCTCCAAATACAAAGAACTTCACGACATACTCGTAATTCCGACTTCCTAGTGTAAAGCAGGAACCTCTGACACATGAAGGCAGAGATACTGAGTTGTAAACTACCTAGCGAGGATTATTGTGCATGCAGTACCCTCTTTCACCACTCGGGGCAGTCACTACAGAGTGACATAATGGCATGCTAACATGTTCAGCATGCTATACTTTTATACATTGTTGTGGCCTCTTCCCTACTCCGTACTCTCATCTTAAAGCACTGGTTTCTAAATTACCATACAAACTACGAGAGAGACGGAGACCAGAGGTTTGTCATCTACAAGAAAGAAGAAACAGTAGAGCTCGGTTCAGTGACTTGGTTGTGTTTCTTGAGAAACAAGTAAAGATCTTAACGGATTTTTGGTGACATACAGGACCGTTGTTCCTATGTCCGTAACACAAGCTATCAAAGCTTTACCACCAACGTTACAACTGTTGACGTTAACCCTAAACCAATACAGCACAAACAACTACAAGTAGAAAAGACCCTTTTTTGTGCGTTATGTTCGGGAGAGCACAACATAAACATGTGCAGCGACTTCAAAAGGACAACACACGAAGATAAAATTAACTTCCTAAAGGAAACAGGACCATGCTTTGGATGTCTGTTACAGGGGCACCTAAGTAAAAACTGCACTAAACGAGTGTCATATCGTCTCAGGCCTCGAATGACAACAGGTTTATAACGCTTCCACAGATTTACACTCAACTAGACAAAACACAACATCCCCAAGCAAAGTGACCTGCACAAATGGCATTATCTGAAGGATGTTAAATAGCCAACTATTGACGCAGACATTGGACTTTTAATCTGCACCAATGCAGCCAAAGTGATGGAACCACGGCAAGTAATCAATAGCCAAGGAGACGGGCCATACGCTGTTAAGACGTTGCTAGGTTGGGTAGTCAACGGGCTGTTACGAGGGCACACAGACAGTTGTACCAGCAGGCATACGGTTTCTGCAAACAGGATTTCATTGGTCAACCTGCAGGAGCGGTTAACTGCACAGTACAATTCTGAATTCAATGAACAATCCTGTGAAGAGGAAAAGGAAATGTCTGTAGAAGTCAGGCGTTTTATTGATGTTTCCAACGCCTCTGCCAGGTTTGTGGACGGGCATTATAGCCTGAAACTTCCCTTTAGAACTGATGAGATTGTAATGCCTAACAATCGCTGTGTTGCTGAACAGCGCCTCCATACACTGAAAAAGAAGTTCAGGAGAGATCAAGCATTTAAAGTGGGATACGCTGTCTTCTGCACTGATGTTATAAATAAAGGCTACGCAGAGAAAGTACCACAAGAACAGTTGGAACAAACAAGAGGAAAGATATGGTATTTACCGCACCACGGTGTCCACCACCCTAGGACAGGACCATTAATGCTGGTTACAGCAATGTTTCACCAAGTTAAGGCGTCTCATGATGATGTTGACTTCCTCAGGTGTCTGTGGGGGCCAGAGGGAGAGGACACGCAACCTCCCGCTGAGCATAGAATGACCTTTCTCACCTAGCTGTGCAAATTACCCACTTAAAAGGACAGCAGAGGATAATAGAAAGCATTTTAAGTCAGAGGTTATCAATACTATTATTAATGACTTTTATGTAGACGACCTCCTGAAGTCAGTTCCTACAGAGCAGGAAGCGATACGACTCATCGTAGATGTGACCGCTGCTTGTAAAAAACGGGGTTACCACCTCTCCAAATGGATTACAAATAGTCGTGAGGTTCTGCCTTCAATTCCTAAGACAGAGAGGGAAAATGAGATTAAAGAGTTAAACCTAGATAGGTATAAGCTTATGATAGAGATGGCACTATGACTGCAGTGGTGCATAGAAAATGACAACTTTATTTTCACTGCCACCATAAAGCCACAGCCACTCACAAGAGGAATGCTTTCCATGATTAGCTCTGTTTATGATCCTTTAGGATTTTTAGCACCCCTTATTATGCCAGGTAAACTCATACTGCAGGAGCTCTGTAGGATCAACCTGCCTTGGGATGTAGATGTGCCAAGGGGCCTCACTGAACAATGGTTTAAATGGACAACAACTCTTAAACAGAAAGCTGAATTCAAAATCTCACGTTGTACCAAACCCAAGGTCTTTGGTACAGCGCAGTGCAAGCAAGGTTGCACCATGTTGCGGATGCAAGCGATAAAGGCTATAGAGCAGTGAGCTACTTAATTCTGGAAAACAAGAGAAAGGAAGTCCACGTAGCGTTCATGATGGGAAAAGCAAAGGTGGCTCCACTGAAAAGGATTACCATTCCCCGGTTAGAGCTTGCAGCTGCAACGCTATGAAAGTGCTAAAATCAAAGTTACGGTTACAGATGTGTATTTCCACATTTTGCCAGCCAGGCTGTCCTGAAGTACATAGCCAATGACCACACGCGTTTTCACACATTTGTCGCCAACAGGGTCTCTGCTATCAGAGAGGCCACAAGTGTAGCACAGTGGAGATATGTGGACACAAAGTCCAACCCGGCAGATGATGCTTCTAGAGGGCAACAGGCGGACAAATTCATGAGAAACAGGAGAGGGTGGCGTCAGGGCCCAGATCTGCTATGGGAGTTGGAAGGTGATTTGCCTCTGGTGTCCCTGCAACCCACCTCGCTCATATGATGACCCTGAAGATAAAAGGGGTCACCGTGTTAATACGATCTGCATCACTAATGAAACAGCTTCACAAAAACATATCACGGCCTTCTCAAGCTGGATGAAATTTAAATATGCTGTCGCGTGGTACTTGAAATTTAAGGATACTTTAAGACTACTGGCTCACAAAAGGAAAGAAGTACAGGCGGGTGTGTACACCAGAAACATAGCCAAACAAATAAACAAAACCATAAAGGACTACAAAGCCACGTTAGGCAACCAAGCCATAAGTATGGAAGACCTAAACAGGGCGGACCTGTCAATCATTATTTATACCCAACGTCAACACTTCCCAGATTAAATGACAATGCTGCAGAAGTCCACGCCCAGCGTTAAAAAGACCAGCAGAATGTACAAACTGGACCCAGTGTTAAAGGACGGTGTGGTCAGAGTAGGAGGCCGCCTCAAAAGAGCACTTTTACCAGACGAAAGCAAGTTCCCCATCATACTCCCCACAGACGCACACATTTCCACACTCATTCTACTGCACATACATAACGCAACTGGTCATGGTGGAAGAAATCTTCTTCTCTCTGAGCTTTGCAAGAAGTACTGGGTGATCAAAGCAGCTTCTGCAGCCAGGAAGATAATTTCTAAATGCATTTCCTGTAGACGGTACAGTGCCAAGATTGGGGAGCAAAATATGTCAGACTTACCACTAGAAAGACTGCAGCCAGACCTGCCTCCATTCACCAACACTGGAGTAGACTACTTTGGGCCCTTTATGATAAAAGAGGATGCCTGCTTTTAAAGCGATATGGAGTACTGTTGACATGCATGACCAGCAGGGCAGTGCACTTAGAAGTGGCCCACACAATAGACACTGACTCGTGCATCAATGCATTAAGACGCTTTATTTGTAGAAGAGGACAAGTAAATCATCTCCGGTCTGACAACAGAACAATAAGGGAGCTTAGGGAAACAATAGCCACCCTGAAACAAGACAAGATTCAGAGAACTCTACTTAAACAGAACATTAAGTGGAGCTTTAATCCACCAGGGTCCTCCCACCATGGTGGCGTATGGGAGCGTCTCGTCCGATCTGTTAGAAAACTGCTCTACTCTGTTTTACAACAACAAACATTGGATGAAGAGGGGTTTAACACCACATTTGTGAAGTGGAAGCGATCATGAACAGCTGCCAAATCACCACAATTACAAATGACCCACAGGACCTAGAAGCCTGACGCCTAATCACATTTTACTCGTGGGATCAAATCCCAGTCTACCGCCAGGAGTCTTCAGTGAATCGGATTTGCATATCAAACGTAGCTGGAGACAGGTTCAATATCTGGCAGACATATTCTGGAGACGTTGGACATTGGAATACTTGCCGCTCATGCAAGAGCGTCAGATGATAAGGAACTTTCAGTGCGGTGATGTGGTACCGATAGTAGATCCAGCCGCACCAAGAGGCTCTTGGGTATTAGGAAAAATACTTGAGCTAAAACTGATGTACACAAAGTACTGATGTGTACACAAACAAAATGTGGTAGAACAGCCCATCTCCAAACTCTGTTTATTGTTAGGAGAAGAATGAAGAAGCAAAGCAGCTGTTCAAAGTACAGTGAGACGCACATCCATCACCACACGTTATTAATAATCCTCACAGATCTGTGGCGACAAGGCTAAGTCATAGTTCTATCAAAAAGGATTAATCAAAATGCTCCTTTATTATTATTTTTGTTGATAATTGTCTTTAGGTTGCCCCGCACACAATTAGGGGCCAGTAATGTAGGAGCATTATTTAGTGTTTTTTTAGTTTTTTTGTGTATTGGTGTAATACTAATTCTTTCTTTGTGTGAGTGTGTGCGGATGGTGGTGCTGGGGAAGTGGGCGTGGCCTCTACAGATAAAGGACTATAACAGGAGAAGTGGGCGTGGCACCTGGAGGGTGTTGCTGACTGGGAGCAGAACGTTTTTTGACCTTGTTTTCTAAGCAGCTTCATCTGTGTTAGGTTGTGCCCAGTCATTTATTTCAAGACCTTTTCTATACGTTATTTTATTTATTATTATTTCTGCATTAACTAACAATCATGAAATGATTCTTGATTCAAAATCAAACCCGGACATTGAATGCTTTTAGACAGGAGTCACAAATCCCCCGGTCACCCAACATAAAGAAGTGGTTTAAAGTAGGGAAGAGTAGTGATTTAGCCTTCAGATAGCCTCTATCGGGGTCTGTGTACAGGCATGTTCTGACCAGCTCCCTGACTGACCCCTAGTGCATTGTTCCAGGTAGTAGAGATTGTACTTTGCATTTTCAGTTCTGTTCTCTATGCAATGCTCAAATTATTTAATGATCAGTACTCAATTGGGTTTCCAGCAAATATCCTGATTCCTCCATGTGTGTTATGTCCTCCATTGCAGTACAACAGCCTCTCAGGTATAAGGCACATGACTCCTCTGGCTTAACAGGTTGCCAAGACAAAGCCTTCTCTATGTAGGCGTTTGATATCTTGAACTCGTTTCCATAATGCTCTTGAAGTAGTGCTTTAGCCTTCAGATAGCC
>JAODUE010005384.1:0-10091 GCA_027564755.1 Amblyopsis hoosieri | reverse complement strand
CATAGGCCTGCGGGAGGGATATATAAAATTACCGTTGCACCAAAATTGCGCCCCACCCCCCATGTTTTTCACCAGCCGCCACTGTAACATATATGTTAGGATGGAATTGTTTAATGCGCGGGACCGAAGGATTCACTACAACTATGACTGTTAGATTTATGTTTTTCATTTATCGTGGTACTGTAATTGAATGGTGGACATTGTGTTTAAATGTTGTATGTGGACGTTTTAAGCTGCCCTCTTGGCCAGGTCACTCTTGAAAAAGACATTTTAATCTCAATGAGTCTTTTTACCTGGTTAAATAAAGGTGTGTATATATGGAAAAAGATCAAAGACCCTACATCGGACATAGTATGACATATAAAATATGAAATAAACTATAACTATTCTGCATCACATTAACAGGACTTTTCAAAGGTACTGATATATGTTTGAGATCTATGATGAATTTGATTCTGAAATGTATATGTGTATGCATGGCCTTTATTACTCACACTGTACATTGCAAATGTATTGATGTTTAAAATGATTGTGATTACAGTACAGTTAAGTTCAAACTTTTGTATTGCCATATAAACTATGCAATATATTGTGCATTATTACTGAGGGATGGTTGCTACAAAATAATTATGTAAAATTTGCTTAGCTGGAAATGCAATCTATTTTTCAGAAATGTATTAATACTCAAAAACACATAAATAGCATATTTCTCTGTCCTACTGTAATTGTAGATGAGTGGACTGACTTAACAGTTAATATATCAGTTGATGTATGTTAATGTTCATTATAAAACTAGACAATTCATCTTGAACCATATTAATTAATTTCTGTCCTTTTCTATTCTTTTTCTACTATTTACTATACCACCATATCCATGTGTAAGATAGTTGTGCTGTGATTATATTAATAATATTATACAATGTTGAATATAAGCAGGGATTGGTTCTGGCAATAGACATAGTAGCCTAATTAAACATGTTTGCATACACAAGTATTGTTAGCCTGCCTTTTACAGTGTTTCTGTTGTCTAAATTTTCAGAGCATTTTCTAAATGCTGTGCATGTGTTTTGATGAAGTTGTTTTCTTTGTGTTTTGTCTAATGCATGTATATTCTTAAATGTGTAGTAAGCAATGCTGGAGAAAGACTGTTGTTATTTGACATCAAAACAAATGAGGGACCACCCTAAGGCTTTTTGTTAAGTTCACCACATATCCATCTTTAAATACAAACTATAGGCGTATTAAAAACTTTACAGTAATTTCTATGACAATAATGATTGCACCACCTTCAGGCCAGCATGCAAAATTGCATTTAGTACGTTTTCACATGAAAGAATATCTGACGATTGACAATGGAATGGAGTCAGTATTCCATTATCTCCATCATAGATTTCACAGGGTATTATGAGGCAAACAACTTTACAATAAGAGGAGGGGAGAGAATAGGTGAGGTGTGCTAGATAATATTTATATATATTCTGATGTTCTTATTCTGTATTTTGTCAACTACTCTATAGTTTGTGGCTTAATGTGAAGGAAAGAAAATTAGTGCAAATCATGAATCAATGAATGTCATATGAATCAAGGTACCTAACAACAGTTCTGTCTTGCATCCCCAATTCCAAAAAATGTTGGACAGTATGCAAAATGCTAATATAAACAAAAAAGACATGTTGTATCTTGTGAATTCAATTGTTTTGTGAAAATAATACACTAATTTAAAATCTGATAACTGCAACACAACTCAAAAAAGTTTGGACAGTTGTGTTTACCACTAGCAACATAATATTTATTTTACTTACACATATTAAATGTGTGGGCTCAGACACCCATTTGTGGAGTATAGAGAATCCCATAGGGTGGCGTTTAGACAAACTGAAGCGATAGTACTGCTGTATGTTGTTGCTAAGAATTTAACCAGAGTCCTTGTTATGTTTCTCATTGGCCTTTAGCCAAAAATGATCAAATGACCATACAAGTCGTGGTTTATAATGGAAATGAATCACTATGGACATTATAGTGATCTTTGTATACTTAGAAAAAACATGATGGGTAGGTATGATTGCATTGACACAAAGGCAGAGAAAGCAGGCGTGCAAGGCTTTGGAACATAACTGTAGATTTTTAGTAGTGAGAGATTTGCTGGTGATTCAGAATGCATAACACTTGTTGTGGATGTTTTGAACCCCATCAGTCAGAAGTGAGTCCAGTGAATCCACAAATGACCACCCCTGTCAGACGGTATAACCTCGGTGTGATTACATCTGTCACAGCATCTTGCGTGTGTCCTCACCAGATGTGTTGTCAGAGGTCATCAGTGCTCTTACAGAGTTAAGTTAGTAGACAGACTGGTGGCAAGATGGCAGTCATGACACCATTTGTTTTTTTGGTCCAGCCCTGTCCCAGTGTCACACTGGGTCGTCATTACAAACCCAATTAAAGTCAGACTGGATGAGATCATGAAGATGCTGTCATTACTGTCAGCTCCTCTCTCTCTCTCTCTCTCGTGATGTGACAAGAAACAATGGATTGAAAGTCATCTGCTTTTGAACACACCTCACCATCACATCATTTATCAAGAGGGAATATGTCCACAGCCAGCCAATGCACTGGGACTTTAACCAGAGGCAAACTATTATTATAATTGGCTGTTCATTTTTTTGTTGCTACATTATTTGTCATGCAATCAACCACAGACAGGTGTTCGTACATTTACTGATTAGACCACCTATCAGGATCATGTTCAAGCCGGTGTCTAATGAGAGAACTATCTCACCTGTTTAATGTTTAATTGCTATTTTGGTAGTCAATTTGCAGAAATTATAATTTGGCCACTAGACTTTTTCTTGATTTGTGCAGACCCTGCTCGCTCTCCCTGACTCTTGCTGTCATTGGTCAGTCACTCTCCACCTATTAGAGTGGAAGATTGACACTGTCTTTGTGATTGGATATTTTGACTTTACAGATGACCTGATTTGCCCAATGACAATCCAGCAAAAGCAGGATTAAGGTTCTGGTTTGGGTTCAGTTCACGTTATGTGTGCATTGTGTGGATGTCTACCTAGGGTTATAAATTACTTAATCCTAGTTAAAATATGAATCATGATCAACAAACATAACAAGCAAGTTACTTTTTTTCCTATTTGCATTGTAAACAATAGTTTTCAGTCCAAAATGTAGATATACAGTGTGTATTTAATTTACATACCACAATTTCGGTCTGGTCTTCACCTTCAACCACGTGAAACCACATGCTAGTTTTGGTTTGAAACTCAACAGCCATGCCCCTCCCCTCTTGCACCTCCATGTCTCACTTTTCTCTTCACTCTTCCCCCTTCCAGCAATCCTCACAACATTCCCTACCCCTCATTCCAACGCCTTGTGACCGTTAATGCACAGTTGTGTTTGAACACATACAATAAGAAATAAGATGAGCAGGAAATTTGTGTTCGGGGTGTATAAAACAACGTTACCTATAAGGACAAACAAAACAAACAAAAAACTGTTTAACTGCATTCTTGGTCGCTAGGACTCAGTAAATATGCTGTTTCCTATTATACCAAGCACAAAGAAACATAATTTATATCTCCAGACTGGGTAGTTATTTTAAAATCTTTGATAGGTTTTAAAACGATGTTCTGGCTTTAAATGTGCAGTGCATGTTTTTGACTCACAGGGCCTTGTGTTCATGCAGACTTGAACAACAACATGAGTAGCAGTCATAAGTAAGATATGCCAGTCATAGCTTCTCCTGAGTAATTTGCCCCACATCTGCCAGCCACAGCATCATGATTCCTGTTATTTTCTCAGTGTTTGATGATGTTTTGAATTGCACTGCAGTAATATGGGTTCTTGAAGCAAAGCCACAACAGAGGTGGAGATGCAGTCCTAAACCATGTATGTTATTCAATATATATATAATCTAAAGTAGCCTGTCATGGTATGTGTAAAGGCAAACCTATTTATAAAATGTAGCCTATATTGAACTAGAAATGTCCTGGATATGATAATACTTTGGATTGAATTTAGGAACGAGGCATGATGGCAGCTTTGAATATCTCTGCAAGATTGTGGAATAAACTGCAACATTTGAAATAATATAATAGGTAATATACTGTTAATGTAAAACAAATGAAAGAATCATATACAAATACATATATTTCATGTAAATAAACTACAAATCTGAAAAACTGCTGTATGGAAATTATTTCCACAGCTGTAGCCATACCACATCTACTCTGTAGGCCTAGGCCAGACACATTTATTTATATTTGTACACTTACTTGGAAAAATGTGTAAGGTCCCCTATTTACTAAATTCTAACTGTCTTGTTTAGGTGTACATAAAGTATTAATTTGTCCAACAACTATAATCAATCCCAGCTAGGCTATGTCTTCACCTCCACAAGCCTGCTATTGGTTGTCCTAACACGGCAATTTGGGTTGTGCAAGCTTTTGACAGCCATTATCCACTTGACTGAAGTTGCACATTATGTCTACCACATCCAAATTACAATTTAGCAAGCAAAGGCTTTTACACTTGAAGACTAAATTGTTTTTTGTTATGTTTTTCCGAGATATGGCAAGTGATTATTCATACAATAATTTGTATGCTACAAGTGTAACGCCACTGGAGGGCAATATAGCCTGTCACATGGTGTAGGCCTACACAATCTACACACGCAGACACGTATGCCAAAACATGAAGAATGTAGGGCAGGATAATAAATGTGAACATTATTTCACGGTGATATTTGATTTATAAACAGTGTGTATAGCCCCATAGCCTAAATACAGTTTTAAGGAAACTATACAAGTAGCTAGTATGTTCTTGATTAACGTCCTCATGTTTAAACATGCATTACAGATAAATTATAGCCAGGGCTGTCATATATTGCAGTTTTCCAATAGCAGGAAAAATCAATATGGACATGGAAGGAATTCTTATATCCCGCCCGCCCGGGTCGCACGCAAATGTTATGCTAGAAAGGTTCAAGCCAAACACACCTCCTCTCCAATAGGTGTCAGTACAGCAAGGTATCTCCTCGACTCCTCCACGCCCTCTTCTCTCCTTGTACAAAACCCTCCGCGAAAGGCTACGGGTTTTTGAAGGATTTATTATATCGTTGGGGTTGATAGGCTACACCGCGGAAGGACAGATTCTAATAACTCGTGGATTTGCGTGAGACACGCACTGCTGCTCCACAACGTCCTCAGTTTTATCGGTGGTACCTTAATCCAGCCGAGGGACTCATCTACGGACGGGGGAAAGCCGCATCTCTGGACGTGAACACTATTAAAGTTGGATTGGTGTAGGAAGCTCGTAAAATGTACCGATAACACTTGCTCAAGGTCAATAGCTATCCGTAAAACGTATTGTTTAAATGGTCGCAAAATGAGATGCCCGGTGTGTCCTCTGCCGTGTCCGCATCAACGAACCTCGATCGCCTTTCCCAGAAGAGGACATGTAGGCTAATGGTAGTGAGAGTTAATGACCAGTTCTGGAAATAAGAAACACAAGTAATCATATGTTAGTAGAGAAACTGTAGAAACTAGATGTTGTCATTTTGTGTACATGCAACGTCCTTATGACAGTTGGTGTGCGTTTCCTGCTTCGCATTAACCGCAGTCTGTGCGACAGGGACACCACAAGAACCAAAAAAAGCCAACCTTCCTAAGGCTATGATAATAGGATTGTTTTTTAAGGGCATCTATTTGCTTGATCTTAAACAGGGATGTCTGGAGATTGTACACCAAGGTAACTATCGTACCATAACAACTGCAACATAACTTATTTACTTGCTTGGTGTTGCCACGCAAACTACGTTTAGCAAGATGCCTTCGGTGGCATTCCCGCACAAGAGTTTTCCGGAGAATGGACTGCTGCTGGTGGCGGTACTAGTGTTACTGGAGGCAAGTGCGCTGCATCTGGGGGCTTTCGGCTCCCCGGGTGGTAGCCACACGGAAGCCCACGACAAACACGGACAAGAAGAACCAGGACAAAACGCCACCAAGAAGCTCTTCCCCGTCCTTGAATTAGATTACCATCACGTTCAGACCCCCTTTGAGATATCGTTATGGGTCCTGTTGGCCTCCTTAATGAAATTAGGTGAGTACACTAACTTATCATTCCATATTGTGTGTAGCCAGCCAAGTTGTTAACATGAACACAATGCTGGTAAGACCTGCAACCATTTACACCTTTTTTCTGTCTAGGCTATATGTGTGGTCATATTCTGTTGGGGGTCATATTTGATCCCAATTTTTAATAAATTCTGTCTGTCGTAGTCTGAAGTCCAGTTTAGAACCAGTCACCAAGGGTTGGCCTACAGCCAGACATTATTCAGTTAATTCTGTGTACTGTTTAGGTTCCTTAAAGTGCTGGCCATGCACTCACTTGTCCCATCTATCAGCTGTGTATGCAGAGGTTAGTTTCCCAGGCTTGTGCTTACTCCTTGTGACTTTTGTTTATAATGCATGACTAAGCATGCTTTGACTTTGCAGCCTGCATAGTTGGGGATATTGGATAAGTGTCAAACGTCCAACACAGAGTTATCTTGATTTGCTAGATGTGAACGATGTCGGTGGCACCAACGCACAATAACACTGATGTAACTGAAGCAAACTCCTACTGGAACCTATGTTATGACATCAGATGCATTAAAACACACACACAAGCAAAGCTTGGTTGTTTGTACTACAAGCTAGATGTAGACAGGGTATTAGTTAAGCATTCTTTGACTATACTACTCTTAAATGCCAAGGAAAAAGTAATTATGAATGCAACATAAACTTTATAATGGATTATTCTGATAGTCTTATTGATGCAGTGGGGGGAAAACATAGAAAGCAGTTTTGGTGAGATAGGATAGCTATCATCAAGTGGCCACGCCCAAGCTTAAAGCCACGACACCTACAGTATTCCCAACCGCCACACCCACACCAACAAGTTGAACCTAACCTAGCTGTTTGAAAATGCTGTTACTTCTAGCTTGAATCATTCCAGTTCACCCTTGCAATTTGATGGGGCGTTTATACTGTGTGGGTGCGTGTGTGTGTGTGTGTGTGTGTGAGGGGGGGTACTTATTTGGAATGTATGGGGGGTGTTTCATTGTTAAAATAAAAGCGCATTACATTCCTCCATGTTTGAAACGGGCTTTACCAAGAATAAACACATTTTTCCGGTTTAGTTAAATAGAATAAGCAATGCTTTTGGCCTGTTGGTTATTTATGTTTTTAATGCCAGTTTACTGTAGATATGGCAGTGCTTCTCCGCTACTATGGAGGTGGTCGTCAAGTGCGTAAATGATTGACAGCTCTAAGACGCTGCACACAGACACAGGTGGCTGTCCTTATCGTCCTCTCTTCCGTATCGCAGCAGCACCGCTTCCCCCAGTCACTCCCCTGGCTCCAGGCCCCTCCCCCAGTGTCGTGTGGCTGCCAGTGTGTCCTCTGCTTTCCTCCGCTGCGTGCCACCAACTTGTCAGGGCCGTGTGACGTCATCAGCCTGGGAGAATGCTGGCTCATCCCTCTGCAGGGTCTCCCTACCCTGGGGAGGAAGGTTGCATTAAGAACCTTGTTTTGGTTCTGGCTATGTGCGCATACCCTCCCCTCCCCCATTACAGTTTTGATTATACATTGAACGTAGGCTCTCTTTTAAAGGGGAAATTGGAAATGATGTTGCCGGTCTCATCCACATCACACACCTGAAAACATGAGGACACTAGGCCCCTCTCTCACTTGAAAACTCGCGTGAAATAAAGTGTGTGACTGTGGTTTTCCCGAGCACGTGCATTTAGTCTGTGGCGACCCAGGGCACATGCATCTGCAGGAGAGCAAGCTGCGGCCTGCCCTGCCTGAAATTCTCCACCATCACACGCATGGTCTTCAAACTATAAACAAACTATACACAAAGCAAGTCAGTTTACCACACTGGGGTGACTTTCATGTTTTGCAACAGTGAGACAAACTGCTGTCTTGTCCCTTTAAATTAAACTCACAAACCACATGAGTAACATGAGAACACACTCTGCCAGTAGAGACAGATCAGGTTTGTGGGCACTGTAAGAAAGAATGGTTAATTTCTGATGAATAGGCTTAGAACTGTGAGTTGCCGATCCAGGGCCTAGCGTGAATGAGGGATTAATTTATGGTCTGTGGGAGGACTCAATATTGAGTTAAGGAATCAAGTGGAGGGTTTGACACAAGTTCAGTAGGGCCTTAAAAGTATAGTCTGCAGTGGTAAGCTAATACACATCTTGTCAAGTTCAGCGAATACTGTATTCTTGCATTACGCTATATTACCATTCTCTGTGCGTGCTGAAAAAATAATCAGGTAGACTACCTCTACACAGCCCTGGCGCCGTACATACGGTAGGAACATAAAGTGGCGAACACCACTCACAACAATGCGCTAGGCTTCACAATGCATTTCCAATGTGTGGAGCTTCTGCTGAGCTTGTGGACCTTGTGGAGCTTCTGAGAGAGCGCAATATGGCATTGAAGGGAGAGGTGTTTTGATTTGATTTAGAAGTTGGCAAGCATTCTCGAGAATGATGGACCCTGCCTTTAAACGACACAGGGATGTCACAGACAGTAGATGGTGTCCTTCATGATCATTTCAAGACACTACAAATGTCCTGATTGACTGTGCCAGTGTCTGATTCATGCTAATGGACTCAGGAATTTACGAGCACAGACACATATACAACACTTTTAAAGCAGCACTGTCTGGTTATTCCATGGGCCATTTTTCCCAAGGCTGCTCTTTCCCAATCACAGAGTTTTGTATTTTCGATTATAGCAAATATGGGCAATAATAAAGAGCATTACAATAGCAGTGACAAATACGGTTTGGTAAAATTATAAAATAAAACGATAAATAAAAAATAATGCATGCATCACATCTGTTCAAATGCAAATATTTTGTTATATGACATTTGACACATATATTTATGTTTTTCTACAAATGTTAATCTTGAATTCACCTGAAATTGTCAAATGGTGTAACCACAGAAGAATGAGCAATTTTCTATTTAGTCCACTTCAGTGTAACAGTACACTGAAGTCACGGTTCGGTTCACACCGCGGTTTAGAAGTCACGGTATTGTACCTTTTCGGTACTTTGGTGTTTTTACACAAATACTCTATAAGCGTGTGCCTACATAACCTCAAGCTTTAGATTTTTGGTAATACATTTTTTAACAGAATCATGGAAAAATACATTATATTGTAGGAGCAAAAATATACTATACGTTTTATTAGACCAGCCATGCTCCCTTTCACAATCATTTAAATAATCCAACTGTTATGTTGTATTGATACCTTTGTTGCTCACATGACATATTAATATACTCATGATTCTACTAGGGATGTGCCGATCAGTTGGTTAAACGCTGCTACCATTGCTAGTCTGCACCATGAATACTAGTCGGTTAAACATATCATCTGTTGACGCTGTGAATGGAGTTGGGAGCGCTTGATTTCCATGCTTTCCTAGCATATAACTATGGTTCCTAGTGGCGAGGGAGCGGGACAACTCATCATGAATTATCCAATGAGCAGATACTTAGTTTTGTGTGTGGAATTGCTACCGGTAGCTAATCAAACGAATCTAAATTTTGTTTAAACGACAGGAAAATTAGTCGCTAGGAACATTCCTTAGATTCTACATAACTGTCCTATATCGCAACTAAATGTAAAAATATCCATCTAATGCCTTGTTTTGCCTTAAATTAATGCAGTATTCATGCAGTATTCATTTATTGAATGTGTGGTTAGCGATTGTAATTCAATACACAAAATGCAGCAAATATCTCCTCACGGTAGCTAGCTGTCTGTTCTGTTTGCGAGCTGAAAATGAACCCAGTGTTGCTACACAGCCCTTGCTCTTTAAATGGGAACACAAATTAAGTGGTGCAGATCGCACCACCCAACAATTCCCTAGCCATGGCAATGTGCATGCAATTTGTGGGGGCGGAGCTTCTGAAGGAGCACTCTATGGCACATGGGAGAGGTGTACAGTATCTCACAAAAGTGAGTACACCCCTCACATATTTGCAAATATGTGAGCATATCTTTTCATGTGACAAC
>JAODUE010005383.1:0-10091 GCA_027564755.1 Amblyopsis hoosieri | reverse complement strand
AAATACATATTTGTGAATACTATATTCAGTTTCTGCTAATGAATCCTTCTAAATCTTACATAGTGTTCCTTTAAGTATCAGAGAACAGTCTGCTGCTTACAAAAATGTCTCACTTTCAGTAGCTCTGTTGCTTTATTGTTTATTTCATTGTTTATTTATATCAATCATATATATACAGTACATCTAATATTTATTAGGCTATACTATATTTTATTTGGGGGTATTCACTGAATACCTTTATGGCCCTGAGGGTTCCCTTGTGCTTTTAGTTCATATAGCCCTAGATAAGGATGTCACCAGATATGCATAATAGGGGGGCTAAGCATTTTATGGTGAGGTCTGTACCAAAATTCAGCCTGGTGACGTCCTTGGCCCTACACATAGGCCTATACACAAATAAACTAAAGTAAATTGTAGAGATTTTGATTGTCCAATAACCATTTCCAATAACCTGATTATGATGATTAACACCTGTAACACAATGTTTTTCATAACCCTTCGCCTGAGGCACAAACAAGTATAGCCTATTATCTTGTTTTTGCAGTATAGCCATATATATATAAAATTATCCCAATGACATGCCATAGCATAAATAGATCATGTGGCATAGTCATAGACAGATTAACATCCACGTTCATAAAACCAGATGGCAGACGAGACATACAATTGAGCATGGGGTGGAGTCTACAGTAAGAACGGAACAGTTTTGTGGTTGCTTGACAACGGGATGGCCAATTAGCGCACTGTTTAGTTTGACGGCTCTGATATGCCTTGGATTTCGTTATCATGTAGAAGCTACCCTGACGATTTGACAAACAGACATAGCCAGTAGTTTATGTAGCTGAATGTCACGTAAAGTACCGTAAGTATTTGTTTTTCTTTGCACTCCATGCTAGAGAATTACCAAATTATTATAAAGAGATATGACTGGGTTAGCTACAGTATGGTGTGTAATCAATCGTAGGCTACTGCATCGCCGGGCGATAAGATGAGTGTACTGTACGGTATCTTGTTGTTTAAACTGACTACAGCAATTTAGGCTACCGTTCCAGCGCATTTTTTAAACGCATTAGCAAATTAGGTTACTCCATTCCACGTATACGTAGGTACGGTACACGTTTAGAATAGCATAACATTACGGTAGCCTACTCGACCTGGTGTAGCCTAATATATATTTAATAATGTTGATGTGTCGTCGTTGTTTTTGAAATTATTATGAATCAATATATTTTACAATATGAGTAGAACTGTATTCGCAGGATAGTATACAGTAGGACTACGGTACCGTACTGTATGTCTAAGCTCTTGGGCTAAAATCCAAGATAAATTATTTTATTATAGCCTACTTTCATGACGAAATATAAAATAAGTTAATCTTAGAAATTTGCCACAGGTAGCCTAAGCATGTTAAAGCATACTATAGGATGTCCTTGCCATCTGTCACTAGAACCAAGATTGTGTTTCATCTACTGCATATGGTTTGTAGCAATAGTCTTCTAGCCTACTATTGTAGGTATGCCTATTTTAAAAAGCCAATTTAAATAAGTTCATAAAACGACCTCAATACAAATTCACCACGTTTGATTACCATCATCATTTGACCCCATGCCTCGCATTAGAGCGTAGGGTTCGACCTTGTTTTACTTGTCTTGCTTTTACATTGATAGTATGCTAATTGTATGTATGTTTAACGATGTTAAATCAGATATTTGGAACACAAATGATCCTTTAGCGGTTAGGGTTAGCCCCCTTACCATGTGTAAAATAAACTAATTTAAAATATTCTATTTTCTTGTCTCCACATTTCTGTCTTTGGGGTACAGTATTCTAGCCTGGCGTAACCAGACCATATTCATTTTGTGAATAGGCTCCATTGGGAAGTGTTCACAGTCGTATCCTTCTACTTGGCGTAGACATCGTTCTACCACCATTTAGAAACACGCTTGACTTCAACATCATCTCACTAACCCACCCTGATTGGGCCGCCAGCAGTGTGGCTGTGTGAACGCTAATGTGAGCAGGGTTTCCAGACTGTAATGTCAGCTAAATAAATTGAACTGAGAGCATAGTCGGGCGGAGCCAGGCTAACCGTATTCTGCATGATACATTCTATTAAATGATGAATGGCTGTTATACATGTTCTGGACATTCCTAATCAGCTTCCCCCCCCCCTTTTATTTGGGTTGTGGATCTGTGGCTGCCTCCAGACTTGTCACTGTGTAATCCAGTCAGCGTTGAATTGGCACTGCTAATCTGACCCTCTATTTCTGGAGCAGTCTGCATAGGTAACCTTGATCTTGTAAGCCATGTGCGACGTACACACTGAACATGTATCTGGATCAACTCACACAGAACAGAAGGGCACCTAATAAGAATGCCAGAGTCTTCCTTTGGTGAGTGAGCATTTAAAAGCTTCGTCAAATCTTTCAGTGACAATGTCCATTTCTTAGAACGTTGTGCTTGTATACTAATACAGGTTCTGTACAGTATTATGCATGTTATAGTTGAAAATTGACTGTTTTATTTGGTGCACAGTGAAATGATCATATCACTTTTTAAAATGCCCAATATCCTGTTTTTTTTCTGTTGTTTCTTATTAGAGTGAAGCACTAGTGCGCTGTTCTTGGCTGTAAGCTAATTTTAGTTTGTTTGGCATATGCAGTGAAAGTTTGTTTTTCTCCAAATTTTTGTTGTGAAGAGATTTACTGTTCTGAAACTAGAGATTTTGACAAGCTTTTCTTTGTCTTTCTTTGCACAGAAGTCAACGACACTGCCTATTTCAAATGTAGAATGTCTCCCTCGAGGCAGTTCAACCAATCATCGGGCTTCTGTCTGCCTGTGCAGAGAGCTCACTACACACTTAGTGCCTTCTGCACAGAGGATAAGGTTCCAGAATGTGCATTGCACATAAATCAGGTTTGAAACATTTTATGTTTTTGCTTAACTTCAAGATGTCCTGTAGCATGTTCGTGGTGGTACCATACAGTCCCATTTGTATTAATTCAGTAGTTGAGCTTGTTAACAAACATGGCACTGGTAGCATTGTCACATCCTTTTGTTATCTTATTTTGCTGTTGCAGGAGGTGTCTGCCCTTGGCCTCCCACCAGTTTGGACCAAGTCTGGTGAGAGCTCAGGACTTAATGTTGTGGCTGTGCTCAATAGCATGTATGACCTGATTCAGCTACACCGCAGGGGCCTCCGCACCTTAGAAGACATGGAAGTGGAGCAGCTCAAGTCGTGCAGCAATATGGACTTGCTGCAGCTCAGCAAAACCCGGCTAAAGGTATTCTACCCAGTGTTTCCACTTTCAGCATTACGATTACGCCACCACTGCAAAAACACTACAGGCAACATACTGTATAGTGCTAATACTATCTTTCACACAAAAATACATATGGGGCATATTCTGCGTTATATAATATTAATAAACCGCATGCTAAAAAATTTAATTGTTTTAAACACAAAAAACATATATATAAAAGACATAAAAAAAATGGGGGAAAAAACCCATTCTTCCATATTGGAAGAAAATGCAATTGAATGCTTATTGAAATAATACATGCAATAATACTACAGTATGTATTAATTCGTGAAATCTTACTAGAGTATGTTAAGGATGAACACATCATCGTCATTCATAATTTGTTCCAGGATCAGCTTGAACTCTCTAAAAGAGAGAACACAGGACTTCTTGAGAGAGAACGTCAGCTACAATTAAAAATGAAGAGCTTGCAGTGTTCATTGAAAAATGAAAAAGAAGAGGTAAAGAGGCTGAATTGATGCAAATAATACCACTTTCAATGCCATGGAACAAAAATAGATGTTAGAATGACCATTAGTCTTTCTCCCTGGTCAGGTGCAAAAACTGCAAAATATCATTGCAAGCCGGGCCAGTCAGTATAATCATGACCTGAAGAGGAAGGAGAGAGAAGTCAATAAACTGAAAGAGCGGTTGAATCTGCTCCTGGTTGACAAAAAGGAGAAGAAACAAGGTCAAATGGAATGGACCTTACATTCTCTTCCCTCACATGATAGCATGACATTGAATGTGTGCATCTGAAGTTCACAGTTGTTTTGCTTTCAGCTATTGAAGTATTCAATTATATTGGAAGAGCTGATGGAAAAAGGAGCTTATGGAAGACTGGAAAGACAGAGGCCAAGTAAGTACAAGTACATTTGGTTCTGAACAAATGCATGTGCTCCTAAATTGAAAAAGAACACAACAATGGTGCTTTAACATAACAGGATAAATAACAGATGGTCAACATTAAAGAGGATTAATACATTACTTGTATGCTCTCTCTCTTATATCAAGGCATGAGGGTAAGATGTACAGGACCCTGCTTAGTGACTATGATAACCGACAAAAGGAGCTTGTGCTCGAAAATGCGGAGCTGAGGAAGGTGTTGCAGCAAATGAAAACAGATATGCAATATATTTTGCGTTCATGGAAACCCACCATGAAAGATGAGAGGTGTGGAGACAGCCCATTTCAGGTTAGACCAGTTATGTTCCTTTCTTTTCTTCACACCTTCTATTGTTCAATATATCAAAGCTATTGTTCTGGCACCCAATCTCAAATGAGCCAATGCCCTAGGCCAGGGTGCCAGCAGTTTACAAAGTGGAGGTCAGTATTCCCCATTTTGGAACTCTGAATTTTGAAATTCATAATATTCTAATCTAATGTTTTTGAGTCGTGGCATAGTAAAAATGGACTTGCGTACGGTGATGTAATTACAGTACATTTAGCACCAAGACAGCTACTTGAAGCAAAATGTATATGAATATCAATTGTTGTAGCAGGTTGACTCTGAGGAGGACGAAGTGTTTGAGACCAGTGAGGACAGCATGGAACTGACCTGTGTGCAGGCACGGGAGAAACTGATCAATAGCATTCGTCTACAATGGAGAAGGCTTAAGAGCCACGTTGAAAGACTGGACAGTCAAGGTAGTCTTCTCATAATTTTTTGCTGATGAACACAATAGCACACAGTCACACCAATAAAATGGTCCATGGCACCATTGTACCTGCTATGGTAATTGAATGTATAACAATTTAAAGCAGTAAAATCCACAACATCCTCTCTTTGTGAATCGATGAAAGAAAGTGTTATCTCCCTGAATGTTGTATTAGTTTATTACAATATTTTTTAAGCAATTGAAATTATCCATCCATCCATCTATCCATCTATCTTCATCCGCTTATCCGTAGTCGGGTCGCCGGGGCAGCAGCTCCAGCAGGGGACCCCAAACTTCTCTTTCCCGAGCCACATTATCCAGCTCAGACTGGGGGATCCCCAGGCCAATGTGGAGATATAATCTTTCCACCTAGTCCTGGGTCTTCCCCGAGGCCTCTTTCCAGCTGTATGTGCCTGGAACACCTCCCTAGGGAGGCGCCCAGGGGGCATCCTTACCAGATGCCTGTACCACCTCAACTGGCTCCTTTCGACGCAAAGGAGCAGCGGCTCCTCTCAGAGTTCCTCACGGATGGCCGAGCTTCTCACCCTATCTCTAAGGGAGACGCCCGCCACCCTCCTGAGAAAACCCATTTTGGCCGCATGTACCCGTGATCTCATTCTTTCGGTTATGACCCACCCTTCATGACCATAGGTGAGTGTAGGAACGAAAATTACCCGGAAGATCAAGAGCTTTGCCTTCCGGCTCAGCTCTCCTGAAGTGGCGGACGGTTTTCCAGAAACACTTTGGTGCCGACCAAAAGTCTTTTCCATGGCTTCTCCGAACCTCTCCCACACCCGCTGCTTTGCTTCTGCTTCGGCAGATGCTGTAGCCCTTCGGGCCCGTCGGTGCCTTGCAACCGCCTCCAGAGTCTTCCGGGACAACATATCCCGAAAGGCCTCCTTCTTCAGTCGGACGGCTTCCCTGACCACTGGTGTCCACCGTGGTCTTCGAGGGTTACCGCCCCTTGAGGCACCTAAGACCTTGAGGCCACAGCTCTCTGCCTCAGCTTCAGCAATGGAAGCTTTGAACATTGCCCACTTAGGTTCAATGTTTCCAACCTCCACAAGGATGCAAGAGAAGCTCTGTCCGTGTGATTTGAAGATCTCACGGACAGGGGCCTCCTCCAGACATTCCCAGTTCATCTGCACTACCCGTTTGGGCTTACCAGGTCTGTCCAGAGTCTTTCCCCACCCCTTGACCCAACTCTCCACCAGATGGCGGTCGGTAGCCAGCTCTGCCCCTCTTTTCACCCAAGTGTCCAAAACATGCGGCCTCAGATCAGATGATACGATCACAAAACCGATCATCGATCTTCGACCTAGGCTGCTCTGGTACCAAGTACACTTATGAGCATCCTTATGTTCAAACAGGGTGTTTGTTATAGACAATCCATGACTATCACAGAAGTCTAACAACAAATGTATCTCAGATTTAGATAAGGAAGGCAGTTCCTCTCAATCACACCAATTGAAATCATATATAGCAGTATTGTTGGTGATATCTGATGTTTTTTGCCGTGTTGTATTTGTTAAGCATCTTTAGCAGAGATGAATGAGCGCTACAATATGATTCCTGTTCCTGGAGAAGATCAAGAGCTGGAGATGAAGCAGCTCAAGCTAGAGATCCAACAATGCAAAGATTGTATTCACACACAACAGCAGCTGCTGCAGGTAGGGAGGTAACTGCTCTAACATGTTAGGAATGTAACTTTCTTAAATGAAATTGGAGACAAAAATAACATTCCAAGTGTGTGTCATTTTTTAAATATGCCTTCATGATATTCATGTAGCAGCAGCTGAGTTCCACATGTCATGAGGAGACTGCATATCTGCTAAGCGACAGCTACATGCTACAGGAAAAGAAAGGTCTCAAAGAGGAGTGGAAGAGACTAGATGAACACAGAAAGAACCTGGAGAAGGAGAGGCAAAGCTTCACTGAGGCAGCCATAAGACTGAGCCATAAAGTGAGATTTCTTTATGTATAGTATATAACATAAAAGGATTTGTGATGCCATTGACAGACATTTTAGTGGCAAAGGAAGTGTTTCTGTGTATAGAAGACTTGTGCTATACTGTAGTTGTACATCTCAAATAACAACATCCATGCTTCAATGTATAACACTCCTTTAGACTTTTAACCTTACCTTTTCTTTTTAACTTGCAGAGAAAGGCATTTGAGGAAGATCAAGCAACTTGGCTTAAACACCAGTTTTTAAAGATGACTCCATTTGATGACCAGATGTCAAAACCCAAAATGTCAAACTCAAATATTGCCTTTTCAATATGTAAGTGAGAACCATTATTTTTACCTCTATTGATATTTTCAACCAAATCAGAATACAATTATTATAATTTGCACTGTATGATATGATTTACACAACATGATATTTTGATCAACAGCTGAGCTACAATATAATACTCCGGTAGAGCTGAACAAATCAGTCTCACAAGACCACGTCTTCCCCCCGATTCACCCTAGTCAACACCACAACTACAGCAGACCTGTGTCAAACACTTTACCGTATTTGTGAAAAGAGGTATCAATAACTGCATTGTGTCACTATGGGATAGGTTTTCAAGATGCTGTAAATGTTATTACAACATTCTGTATACATATACATATATTTTATGTGATTGTGTGTCTTTCAGCCCAAGCACAAACAAAACGGGGACTTCCTGCATTGAGAACACCTGTGTCTCTCAGGATGGCGATGCTCATGAACAACAAACAGTGACCACAGGAGTCTGACACCTATTGTAACAGGGAAAAGATGTAAAACCTTAAAATGGAGTCACTTTAATAATGACATTCATACATGCCGTATTGTTGACATAACCTTAATGGGATGAAGATAGCTGTGTATTAATGGAAGCCAAAAATGACAGACTGGTGCTGTGTGACTTGAAAAATATATTTTGTAATTTGTTACTTTTAATTAATTTTGCGTTCATTTTTGAATTTTTGTGGTGGTGTTATTTGTGGAATTTTTTTTGTGTTGTTTTGACATTTCAGAAAATCTACAGTACTAGTTTATCTACAGTACTAGCATTGTTAAGCAAAATATGAAAAGTTCAGTTCAATATTTTGTTCTTTTTTAATTGTAAACTGACAATGCTTTTTAAGTTTAAGAATATGCTGCTGTTACACTGAATGCAATAAGAGACTATGCTTCTAGACATTACTGTACTGTAGATACTGTATGTGGGTGACAAATCATGATGTTTTCTATGACTTTTATAGTAGTAGATTACATGTCTCAGGGTGCTGTCACAAGTTATTGTTTTGGTTTAATGAGGAAAAAAACACAGAAAAATGTAAAATGTATGTATGAATTTATACTGGTCAACAACCGTTTTTTATTACTGCTAATATAATTAGAAAGTGGGTTTTGACCATGTTGTGTGAACTATAGTGTGTTTGGTTTGTTAAAGGTCACTTTGTATAATTCAATACCTCTTTGAAAGCTAATAACGTATAGCCTATATTACATCAGCAGTAATCATCAGTGCTTAACAATCAGTGCTTAGTTCAAGTCTGATCTGCATATAGGCACAATAATGCAATTGTAATTGTAAAAAAAGTATGATCTATTTATTTTTGAAAATAATTATCATAGTTTTATGTTATGAAATCAACGTTCAAGTCAGGGTATTTGGGGATTCCACTTGAAATTTATTTAAAATCTTATTCAGACATTTCAGAATACAGCACTAAAATCAAATATAACATCAAGCACACTGTGGAGTGCAATTGCAGGCCAGGTGAGCCTCTGTTGTCTCCCTCAAGTCAACACTCTTATCATAGATGCCAGTCAGACCATCAGATGAAGCCACATTGACATCTGCAGAGAAGATACAATGAGTAATGAGTTTTTCCTTGCCTGAGGGGAGGAGCCCTTTGAGACTGCAATGTGATTAAGGGCTAGTTAAATAAAATTGACTTGACTTGAGTAATGTGACTCACAATAGTTTAATATTGTAAATAAATAAAGTGAGGTCTCTGATGATTCTGTGGTGTTGATTTTAAATGAGTAGTTGGAAAGACAATATACTTTCTTTTCATATTTAACAATTTATTATTTGTAGGCTATTGCTGTGCTATACTGACAACAAATATAATCTTAAAGTCACTCACCAGTACCTAGGCAGTGGAAGCCAACAGTGACAGGAGTAGTCCTTACTGGGTAACAGCCTTCCAGGCAACGCAAGACAGGCTCAACTGAATAGCATTTAGACTCCTGGTTATCCACAATCCTGCGCTTCTCAAGCCTCACTGATTCGAACCTCAGACGGCACTCTGTCACAAACAGACAGATACATGAGGCCAGGGTTCAAGTTGTCAGGGAGCCAGTGGGAGATAACCCATGAACCCAGTGAAATAAAATCCTACGTAAATGGTGGTCGCTAAATACATCAACCATTATTTTAATCACAATGCATTTTTCAAGATAATATTTACGGTAATAGTAATATAATATAAACACTTCTACAAAATAACAATTATATTTTGAACGATATTATGGCTGCACTTCACCACCAAGCCACCATGGGGTGCAATAGAATAGTGTGCTGCAAACTATTCCTGTTGAGAGCGCGCGAACGTTAAACCACGCCATTTGGAAGAAGTATAGAGACAGAAATTCTGGAATACGTGTATCACAATATCTTTCGTCTGCTCTAATAATGCCAAAATAAATACATGGCGTCTACAAGCCTGTCAAGTTTAGTTTTTCCCCCCCACAAAGAAACAAAAAGCAACTGTAGACAGACCACTTTGAAAGTTGTCAGCATACGACAACGGTAAGAGCATGATTTACAATTGTATGTGTAGTGTATATTTTGGACAATCTATTTTAAGATTTATAGAAAACTAGCCAAAACAAGAATAGTCAAATATTGGCCTGAGATAACTTGTGAGTAGATGCGTCTAAAATCGCTATCTATCGATACCACTGTTTAATAACCACAAAAGTGTTGTTTGTGAGGACCGGTGTTACGCCTAATTATGTGTCCTGCCGGATTCAGTGACCCTTTCGAAAGTGCGCATGCGCCAGCTCCAGTGTTGCCAACTCCTCAGTAAGGAAAGTAGCTATTGGCTGTGCTAAAAGTCGCTAGAAGTCGCTAAATGACGT
>JAODUE010005382.1:0-10093 GCA_027564755.1 Amblyopsis hoosieri | reverse complement strand
ACACACACACACACACACAAACATAATATTTGGCAATATTGCTCAGAGGGTGCTGAGGTGTATCCATCAGCCACATTATCCATTATAGAATGAAGATGCATGTTATCAACTACTGCAGTACCTTAACAGTAAACACACAATCAATTCAAACATGCGGTAGTCAGGTTAAAGCACAGACAAAAATACACTGTATTCTGAGTCATCCTAGACAACTAACTATCATGCACAGCCAACATCGTTGCCAACAGCTCATGCCTGCAGATTCTCACTCTAATATATCAGAAGAATAAGGCAAGGTTCAAGGTACAAGGTTCCATACAAGGGAAGCCACACAACTCTTGGTCCAAGCTCTAGTGATCTCCCACCTGGACTACTGCAACTCTCTGTTAACCGGACTACCAGCGTGCTCTACCAGACCCTTACAGCGTGTTCAAAACGCTGCTGCTCCTGGTATTCAACCCATGTAACCATCCTCTTCCGAGAACTTCACTGGCTCTCCATAGCAGCCTGCAGCCGATTCCAGACACTGGTGCTGGCCTACAAGGCAGTAAAGAAAACTGCCCCAAACTACCTCCAAGCGATGGTCCGGTTCCAGGCCCTATCCAGAGCACTTTGTTCTACCACCTCAGCTGGCCGGCTGGCACCGCCATCACTAGTTTCTTCTTTGAATGCACTTTTATCTTTTCTCCGCTCTAAAAAAGTCTGCTCTTATGTATTAAGAACTTTATTATTTAGGCCATTAGCAAGTCTGTTTGATGATTTAAAGATATATTGACATGGTAGCAGTCATGATGACAAGATGCTGTAACTATTCTAACAGAATGTTGGTTGCTTCCAATTGCTGGTGAATGACCTGTCCATCCATTGACACATGTACAACATGGAAGTCACTTTAGATAAAAGCGTGTGTCATATGCTGCACATGTACAATGCGTAGTGGCATGTTTACATAACCTGATCTCTCTGGTCTGTTGGCCGTTCCAGGGTGACTGAAGTGCTGAATCACTTTTAGTTCACCTCTGAGCGGTGCATCCCTCGGGGGTCATTACCTGAAGAACACCACATGGACGCCCACGCTGACCGCCATGATGACCATGCAGTAGACCACCAGGCGGGAATTCCTCCTCCTCCTCCTCCTCTTCTGCCAGTCCTCCGCTGTCATGTCCTGCGATGGGCGGAACTGCTGCCAGTATTGCTCACTGTCCTGAGCTGCCTGGCTGGGAGGAAAGGAGGGCAAGAACAACGCAGCAGCAACATTCAAACGCAGCCTTCATGGCCAAGAGATGCCTCCCTTGATGTTTCTGGAGATCTTCCCTTGAACATTTGTGTGTGTCTGTATTCTTGTACAGTACTTGCAAGCAATACTATGTCACCCTTCCTCTTTGTTAAGGATGTTGCACTAGTCTCTACTCCTCCCCCTACTGAGGTCCTAGGCTCACACTCTTCCCTACCTCCTCCACAGCTGCCCAAAATGCACAAGACACTTGATCTGAGCAGAGAAATATGCGCTTCTGGGTCCGCACTATACAGTATACTGTCATTTGTGTCCACAGGAGGGTTGTGAAGCGAAGTGTTGTAATGTAATTTTATTACTTTTTCCAGTAACTAGAAGTGTAACTACTTACTATTTCCAAAGCTGTACTAATATTACTATTAATAATCTAAGTAATACTGCATTACTGCGTTACAAGAACTAGATTTCTGGTCCTAGCAAACTTAGGGTAGGCTAATTGAACCAACATGTCCAATCATCTGGTTTGAGAGGCTGCAATGTTTTCACTTTGGCTGATTGTTGAAACCTAAGGTTAATTATTGTTCCAATAAAGAGGATGACTCAATTCTAAAATGAGCTGGTTACACAGGTTTTCATTTTTCAGAAGGGACGAGACAGGGTAGTGATTGCGAAAGTAATCTAGTAATGTAACTAGTAACATAACTAATTACTTTTAATACCCAGTAATATGTGAAGTAATATTATTACTTTTTGAAGGAGTAATAAGTAAATAGTAACTTGTTTCTATTCCTGAGAAACTTGCCCAACACTGGTGATGAGTAAAATGCACTGACAATAGCAGCCTTTTCACCATTACATAAGGCACGGGGTTAACAACACATGCGCTCTCTCCAAGTGTGCATAGATTTAGCTGAAAGTAGTTCCTCTTAATTCTCTGTTAGTTCAAAGTGACTGGAACCTAAAGATTCAACTGCCTGCATGCTGCTGTACATTCACCACAATGGGAGTCAGAAGATGGCTAAAACTATTCTCAGCCCCCAGCATGATGATAACACCCATTCATGTGTATCCTATAGGCTAAAAACAAAGGGCCGGTGTCCTACTCTTATTCCCAAAGTGCCTTCAGTAAACATCCTCAATGTCAAGTATAAAGAGGGAAAGGACAATGAACGCGTGGCTGCAACAGGCTGTGTGTTGTGAGTGTGTCCACCTGGCACGGTAGCTGCTGTGACTGTATGGCGATCTGAAGCCCTGCTGTCCGCTGTTTGGTGCTCCGAACTTGAGGTCATACTCTTTCCTGCTGGACTCCTTACTCAGCACGCGATGAGCTTCGTTCAGCACCACAAACTGGTTGTGTAGAGACGGGTTGGACGGGTCACTGTCTGGGTGCAGCTACAAGATTGTGTATATAGTTGGTTAGAGAACTGTGGTTATGATAGTACAGTCTGTCAATCAGAGATTTTGTATGCTCAATTCACTTATACATAAAATAAATGTACATGTACTTCCTTGTTCAGAAATAGCTAGTGCATTACAACAGTCACGTCCACAGGCCCAATATGGGATATACAGTAGATTGCTAACTACTAGATTAGAATATGAAAGATTGCCCCCGTGTGGTCAAACAGAGAAAATGCAGAACCCGATGAATAACAATGTGACCCCTACCTTTTTTGATTTGTCAAAAAAAGCATTTTTTATTTCATCCAAGGTGGCATTCTGTTTCACTCCCAGGAGTTCATAATAGTTCACAGCGGTTCTGCAGCTGCAAAGGAAATAATGTATACTTCTGTTGTGGAAATAAACAGACACGCTTTCTGATATTGTGTGTACACACACACACACACACACACACACACACACACACACACACACCTTACCGTGCAGAGCTCTGGGCAAACAAGCGCAGCCCACCCTTGTAGCACGACAAACTCTGACAGAGACGCAAATGGGCTTTCAACTGCATGCTGGAAAAGCGCGAGGTGTGTGAGGGGTGCCTCTGCCAAGAGAAAATACACGTCTATCTATTACAGTAAACATTTAAGGAAAATGTTGTCTACTTGTGAAACACAGCGTTATCGTACCTTAGTTTTCCATAGGACTTCTGTCAGCAGTTCAGAGTTCTGTGAACACAGGTTATCATGAACACGTTTTGTAAAGGAGCTTCAATTAGAATTTCGACAACAGAAAATATGCTAAAAGCTTTTGTTTTATATTGCCAGGATTTCAAAACTATACTCCATGTGCTTTTAGCTCTTTTGTATATCGTTATGTCAAACTGAAAGTAAACACGCACCTGAGTATGTTAAAAAATAAAAAGAATCGAATGTCAACAAGACCAGCTATAGTTTCATAACGTTGGCGCTGCTACTGCCGCTGTCAAGCCTGAGAATATTGTGTTGCATACATATATTATCCGGCTTGTTCCTGCGCTGCTGTTAAAAGTTCCGCACGTATGCTATGTTTAGGAACAACACATACCGGTAGTAACATAGTAATAAACAAGGTATTACCAGTAACCTAACCATAGAACTACGGAGAACCAGAGAGCATATCAGACATAATACTTATTTCACCAGAAGGTGGCGTTAATGCACAAGTGTACTTTGCAACTTTGTCACAAGAGGACGATACAGAAGAAGAAACATTGCTGCTACATACGGTACCGGTCCATACACAGGAGCAGCCTACAACACTCAAGCAAACACACAATCAATGGTAAAATACATAGTGCTGTATACATTCAGTAAAATAAAAGTTATGTTCCTGTTTTACCAGATCGCATATAAGGACTACGTTTATCAGCATATCGTCAGCCTAGGTGGAACTTGAAGTTTACAATTATTCTCGGTACTGTAAAATCTGCCAGATCAGTCGTTACTGTACAGTACGGTACTGTTACGCAATGTAGCCTTCAACGAACAATTCAATTTACTCACACTTACTTACAATAGTACTCAATTTAGTCCTGTATATTGTATTGTTTGATTTTCATTAAATGTAGGTACAGTAGATGCACTCGAGTTGGAATAATTTATCTCTTAAGATCTTGATGAGTTTGATGGACCCTGAGGTGTCTGTACTGCTGCACTGTGCAATCTGGCGGGGGCTCTTGCAATCTCAGGTGCAAGCAGAGCTCTCTGAAAGGTAGGTCTGGAAATATGTTAGTCTTTGTAACAAGACAAATCCAGTGTCTATAGACTACAGGAGTAATAAGTAAATATTAATTTATTACTATCCCTGAGTAACTTGCCCTTTTGCAGACTGCATAAGGAAAGGAACAAAGTTCCATGTGACATTGTGCTAATGAACTGAAGAGGCTGGTTTGTAACCTATCTGGTTTGAGGTTGAAACTAGAATTACAAAATGGGTTTGGCTTTGTGCCAATCATTTTAAAAGTATGGTTTCACCATCACTTAAACCAAAACATGTAAATGTTATTTAACTAAGGGTGAAAGCACACATTTTACTAATTTAATTTAAACAATTATCTGCCCTGTTCCACAGATTTAACAGGCAGACAAATGGAGCTCTAGAGCTCCACATAGAGGAGGTGTGGGCAGAGAGAGTGTCCAAGGAACCATGGCTTTTCAACGGGGCCAAATTCAGACTGCACTCCTTTAACTTTGCTTCGCCTGACCAGCCTACTTCTCTCTCTTGTCGGAGTGGTGACGGGAGCTATCACACCAGCAAGAAAGAGCATTTGGTTGATGCCCAGGTACCGACACTCACAGGAGCGCTGCAAACGTGCTTCGAGAGCAGCAACACAGAAGCACCGGTACAACATCAACCCACATTGTGGCTGCCTGCTGTAGAACAACAAGACGGTGTGCTGGTGAACGGATCTCCACGTCTGCCGGTCGACCTGGGCAAGAAGTCGGAGCGAAGCGCCCCCGGTCATCTCCTGACTCTTAGGTTGGGTCTGACGTGCTACAAGGACTTCCTGGGGACAAACTGGTCTGGCCAGGTGGAAGAGCTCCGTACGCATGGAGAGGCTGAGTTTGGGGATCCTCTGGCGCTATTGGCCCAGCCGCTGGGGGTGGGTGGAGTCCTGTGTACGCAGGATGGACAGGTGGTGCTGATCAGGAGGAGCCATAAGGTGGCGGAGGCAAGGGGGCTGCTGGATATACCCGGTGGACACCCAGAACCTAAGGTGAGCAACACTGAGGGAAAGACTTGTGATTTAGTACTAGTAGCCATTAGTTAGAACTTGTTAATGCGCTAGTATGAAAACAAGTATGCAGTATAGATGGTACTATACTCCTTTGTGTCCAGAATTACCCTGCATTCCATTCAAAGTCCTAACTAGGATACATGTGATCTTGTACTTGTACAACCTGATTGCCTACTTGAGTACACTCTGCCACTACATATATGTTTGTGCACATAGTATTTAACTGAGGATTGAAGCTGTATTTAGGGTAGGCTGTCCAAGAAAGCCCATAACATGCATTAAGTGTTATGCGGTATCGTTTACTCACGTCACCAATGACTTATCTAACAAGTGTGCATGTCGTCTTGCACCCCAGGTGGTATGTCACCGTCTGGGCGAAGATCAGGTCTGCGTAGCAGAACTACAGCAGAGGCAGGGGGCCGTGGTCTCAGAAATATTCTCCTCCGTGTGTGCTGAGATCAGAGACGAGGTGTGTGTGTGTGTGTGTGTTTGGGGTTGGGTGGCAGGTTGACACTTATTTTATACCCATTTGATCAAGCCGTTCTGATGCTTTTGTTAGATACAGTATGCATATTCACCAGAATGGCTTCATGACTAAACTAAAGCAACATCTCCAGATAACAGAACAGTGATGGATTTGTTTTCCAAAGGAAGTTTGGCTTTTATCTCTTAACTATTCACAGTAGAATCCCATGTGAGCCACATGACATGAACTTGCTACTACATCCTCAAACCTTGCATGTTTTTGGTGTCAATGATTCCCCCTGGCAAACTACCTCTTTAAGAGTGCCACTCACTCTCCTTTCATTCAGGTGAATGTTCCACTGAGCTCACTTGCAGAACCGGTCCTACTGGGCATTGCACTGAACCACACCAGTGCTGGCAGACCGAGTGCAGAGTTCTACATCAGGTTGGCATCGGTGCAGTCTTATGTACAGTACATTGCTTTGAATGGAGACAGTGATTGAATGTGTGTCCACAGCTGCTCACTGACCTCTGCTGAAGTCAGAGAGCTTTACTGGCGAGGAGGAGCAGAGGCCCATGAATCCACAGACATTGTCTTCCTCAGCAAAACAGTAAGGAAGTAGTACATAACACAGACTATTTTTGAAACGTCGCTAAATGACTGCATAGTATCAGAATTATAAATCTATTAGTATTTGAATAAGACTTCCTTTTTACATATAAAACTTGGTCAGTAACCTGCTTAACTTTGTCTGCTATGTCTTGCCTTTGTGTATCATTAAGGACATGTTGGAATTGGATATGAAGGCCCCTCTGTGGTCAGAGATGTGTCCTTCAGCCAAAGGCGCAGTGCTCCTCTATCAACTAGTAATGCCTAATTGAGTCAAGCTGTTGCACCTAAAAAAATCCTTATAGATGACAAAACACAAATGTATTTAACCTTTCCAAAGTCTGCAGTTTATTGTTCAACACTGCAAAATGTGTTTTTTTTTACACTTTAATAAAATGACTAAACTTTCATATAACAAACTTTGTAATAAGTGTCATTAAAATTAAGTAAAAGCAGAGTACATAGCGGTTTACACAAAATGTCTAGTCTAGAAATGGTAGATTTAACCATCTCTCTGTAAGAAAGCATACAACACATCCTGATTATTAATTAAATCCATAGATAAACCTAGAGAATAGCGTAGCATATCCAATTCCTGTTTGTACATACTTTCACCAGTAACCACTGTATCCAAAGCTTCTGTTGCAATAGTTGCAACCTTGGTCTGGATATCCCATGTCCCACTAAAATGATAAAAAACGAATTATGAGTGGAACATTAAAAGATTATTGGATATGTTTATGGTGGTGCTATGTCCATAGATATCAGCTGAATAGTACTTGCATATCTTGGCTGCAGTCCCCAGGGTTGGAGCTTGTAACACCCTAGGAAACAAAAGGAAAAACCCTGCAGTAAGTGTTTTGATAAGTGTTTTTTTGTACAAAAATATAAAATTAAACTAAAATCAATGAAGAGTATCTTCAAATGTGCATATTTTGAAATTTGTGAACATTTTCTGACTGGCTACTGACCGTAGGATAAATATGGTGGGGTGTGTATGGTATCATGTCTGTTTAAGATTGTGTGGAAAGGCTAATTAGTGCATTCTTTACACGTAATGGAATCTCTTGAATATTAACAAATAATTGACTCTCTCATCCTCCTCCTCACCATATGTACCATTCCATTGGCTCCTGTGTGAGGTGGGCAGGCCAAACGGATTGGGTCTTTTCTTATGAAAGTGAGGCTTCTTATTTTCCTGTTTGGGGATAGGGGGCAGCAGGCTGCGAGCCTCTTCTCTGTACTCATGTAAAACTGCTTGTGCCTGTTCCTGTGGGAGCTCAACATACTGCACCTCAAACAGCTCCCCCTGCTGCTTTGGAAGACTGCAGCTCACTAAGGGTAGGAAGTATTTGAAAAAGCAGAGGAACGACAGAGATAATTCACTATATTCTCTACCTGGTTTTTATCATAACATCTTGGAGTAAAATTTACTTGGAGGTAGTGTGTAAGGGCTAAATGTGATTATTTCATACATATTTTAAAGCTTCAGGTTCTGCATTTGTAGTGTATACGTTTAAAGGTATTGTAAGATAATACACTTTTTGTCAAATTCACAAAATATCTCCACGCAGTCAGATAGATAAATGTTCTCTGCGTCTGCTGAAACAATATTATGGTACTTCTACACAGCCCTAGCTCTGTAAACATAAACAAAGTGGTGCCCACCGCACAACAATATTCTAGCTTGCGCAGGGCGTTTCCAAAGTGTGGGGTGCAGCATTAGCTTTCCCCAGTATGACTTGCAATAGTATTGTTTTTTGAAAGATTGTACTGCTATTGTATTTGTATTCTGTGTGATCTGGCCATATTCATTCCTACTGCTGTGCATATGGTACAGGGGATACAAATACTATTTAACATAAACATGGAATTTTATGATAACACTAATACATTTTATTACAACACAATGTCACCTTTTCTACCAACAAATACATCACCTAAACTTGAGTGCTTAGCACGCTGCTAATTAAACAGACATGTGATATGTATACTTGTGTTAAACGTGTTCTGCAGAAGGCTTAGCACGCGGCTAATGAAACAGACACGTGACGTGTATGTGACATGTATACTTGAGTGTAAAACGTGTTCTGCAGAAGGCTTGGCACGCGGCTAATGAAGCAGACACGTACACGTGTGTGGCCAGTAAGTAAACACACCTTGCAGTTTGAGCAGAGTGCTCTGTGGGATGTGTTGGCCGCCGTGTGTCTGCTGCTGCTCCAGGCGTCTTCTCCATTCGTGTGCAGAGGGAAACACCACCACCACCCGCCGCCTGTAGCCCTGGAACAGCTTCAGCTTGTGCCGGCGGGCGGAGATGAACACATTGGGCTGGGTTCACAACAGACAAATATAGATAGTCATATCTCTTATGCTAAACACTGCATTTACCCTTTCTATTAAGGCCAGGCAGACCACTACACAGGTGACAATGAATATGGAGTTCATGAGCTCAGTATGGTTTAACCAGTTAGGACCCTTTATACACATACATAAAAATGGGGAAGGAATACTTCCACTGCTAATAATGATAGCTTATGATGTCACCATATCTGAAGTAGATTAGGACGTGTAACCTGGTCCAGGATGTAGTTCCTTGGTGTGTGAGCAGCCAGTTTGAGAAGTTCAGTCAAACACTGTGAGGCCTGCAAGAGTCTGGCTTCTCTCAGACCACCACTCTGTAAAGCGCACACACACACACATGCATGCACATACATACACACGCGCGCATGCACGCACACATACGCATACACACATACGCACACAGGTCAGAAACTGGACAAAGGAACAAGCAGTCTAGAAGAGTGTTCTAGGAATGTAAGACTAACTATCATGCTAGCAAGAAGGGTCTCTGTGCCCAGTATGTTGAAGCCTTTCTCTGGATGCTCTTTCAAGAAGGTCTTTGCCCACTGGCTCTTCCCAGAGCCAGGCAAGCCCACCATCATCACCACCTATAGAGAATGACACATTAACACCAGCCATGTAAAACAATACCTCTCTTCCAATATCTGCATTGAAAATGTATGTGTTCATTCATTTCAAACTTTCTCCAGGAAATTAAGTACAAGGTCTCTTTTACAACAAACTCAAATGCATTCAATTAAAAGAAAAATTGTCAATAGTATTCTCTCCTACCTCACACTGCCCCCTGGAGGTAGAAGGCGGTAGAGAACGAAGCTTGCCCACAGCGGGCAGGGTCCAGAGAGTGGTGAACCCTGTGGGTCCTGGGTACCAGGGTTTGGCTGTGGGCTCCAGCTGGAAGCTGACAGCGCAGCTCTTACAGAGGACGTGGGGGAACAGAGCTTGTCCATGGAGCACAGAGGAGGCCAAGCGAAATGCTGTCCCCATGGGTCGGCCATTTTTACAGAAGGACAGCTCAACAGTGCAATTTGGAGAGAAAGACTGAATACAGATGGACGAAGGGTGTTTGTATAGCATTATACTTAGAATGCAGCTCAAAAAGTGCCTTAAACAAAAAAATAATGATGGACAGTTCTTTAAACCCATTAGGCTCAGAGTATATAATTTATATATACATATACATATATACACACACACACACACACACACACACACACACACACACACACACACACACACACACACACACACA
>JAODUE010005381.1:0-10093 GCA_027564755.1 Amblyopsis hoosieri | reverse complement strand
ACACACACACACACACACACACACACACACACACACACACACACACACACACACACACACACACACACACACCTTACAGAAGTCCAGGCAGACAGCTTCATAGATAGTGCCTACTAAGGTGTTATGTCTGTCCTTCCTGGCCAGGTGATGTGTGTAAAGGGCTGCAGCTACTGTATAAAGCCAAGTTAAACAGCCCTCAACAGCCAAAGCCATCTCAGAAGCCCTGGTGCCCTGGATTCCTGGCCTCACCTGTGAGGACCTCCCTCTGAATATGTGGAGAGAGAGAGAGAGAGAGAGTGATTTAACCTCAAATACAAATACATTCAAATAAAATTGTAATAAATTATTTTGAGATGTGACAACACACGTGAAACAAATGAATTCAAATAAAATTGTAATAAATTATTTTGAGATGTGACAACACACGTGAAACAAATACATTCAAATAAAATTGTAATAAATTATTTTGAGATGTGACAACACACGTGAAACAAATAAATTCAAATAAAATTGTAATAAATGATTTTGAGATGTGACAACACACGTGAAACAAATACATTCAAATAAAATTGTAATAAATGATTTTGAGATGTGAAACAAAACTACTTTTGTAAAGGAAAAATATGAATTGGCTCTAATGGGTCAAGGTTAAACAGCGAGAAAAACGAAAAAGTCCACCCAGTCTCTCAGATTAGAAAACTGGGGTTGGTGGTAGTGAGGGTATAGGTTTACTGGCAGACCTGCCTTGATGTAGAAAGGGGTAGTGTTCCCAATGAAGGGCCGCAGCCTTACGCAATGACACCACTTCTCCTTCAGCCAAAGCCAACAGCTGTGGACACACAGTGAAACCTCCCTTCCTCCACCATTAGCTTCTCAACTCATTATTGCTTGACATGTTGAACACGCAAAAGCAAAAAGGAGTAGTGCTAGAAACTAGATAGTCAACAAGTTAGTATGCATAACCCCAGTCAACCATGGGTCAAATAAACCATAGAACCATATGTGGTTAAAGCCTTATCTTACAATCGCTTACTGTACCTTTAATGTAGGACTAGAGACTGATGTAAGGGAGTTTCATTCGGAAGTTGTGGCGATAGGAAATGACAGGTCTGTCTTCAAATTGTGTCGTTAATTTAATCATTCATCTAAGTTTTGATCTCGCAAAATGGTGAAAGGGATAGAGAGGTACATTGCAAGTCTACTTTCTGTAATTACTTACTGTGTAAATAAGGCTTAAACTATAGAGTACATTAATGTATGTGCAGAAAGAACTTACATTTATAACAATATGTCATTTTACTCAAGTATGTATTATTCTTAAAACCATGAGTGTGAGTGTGAGTAGTCTGTGTGCCATTGTTGACCTTTTCAACTGCAGGTGCATTCCACAGTTTCATAACCAACAGAAAACGAATAGAAAACAAATGAGTCACGAAACATTTCGTAATATTCCTCCCTGTATCTCAATGAACGATATCTAATATGTCACGGTCCATTCGTAGAGGCTTCACCGGGCAGCAATATAAAACAGCTTTGTAAACACCATGGTTGGCTGTTTCTACTATGTTTTCTGTGTTTCTCTACTTAAAAAAAATATGTACGTGCTATGTTGACTTCCTGCCGACGTGAATTTCCAATTTCTTATCTGTGTTTTATACTAGACTCGAGTGGCTGATAAGGCAAGGTTGTTTTTCTCAGTGGCTTTTGCTTAGACCCTCACAAGATCAGGCGCACAAACCTGTCCCTCACAGAAAACCTCATAAATAAACAGCAGGGTGTAAACCTCAGTAGCAACATGCTCCATAATCCCCTCTCTCTGCCTTAAACGTCCCCCAATCTGACTGGCATTGCTCCAGCGCTACAGAAATACACCTTTGCTTCTGAGCAAACATCCCTAGCCACAGCTCCATGCACCTTTTTATTTGGGGCGGTGTGTGTGGGGATAGAGAGAGGAGTGGGGTGGGGGTCTCAAACTTCCTTTAGCCTCCACCTCCAACCCTCGCATTCAAAGCTTTATTAATGTTTGACAAGTGTGGTGTGTATGACTGACTCCAAGCTCGGCACGAGCTCAAACTGCTATGCCTGGTTGACCTTATCGGACCGTGTCTAGTGAACAGCTGTGAACATTTAGAAAAAGTACAATTAAGTTAATTTTGAAACTACCATTCATTTCTCCAATGCTCAAGCAAAGCGTAGCGTATAAGTTAAGTATGGTGTAAAAAGTAACCTGTGTCCTCCTCATTGTTTGATGGCGATGGTGGTTTTGCAGTAATTCGTTGGGTCTCCATCATTTCCAAGTGGCTCCTTTAACTCCCGGTTGGAGATGTTATCAGCGGCTCCTGTCTGCGCCGGATCTGCTCTCTCTCTCTTTCCTCGACTCTCTCATAAAACAGCTGGAATAATGAAAGAGAGTCTGTGAGCTGAGTGGAATGGCGAACACTGTCTGTGATTGTATCTATAGGGGCCCGGAGAAAAAAATCTCCCCCACGTTTTACTGAGTCTGTAGAGCTCTGTAACTCACAGAAAAACCAGGTCAGACAGCAAGGTAAGGTCATTTTGTAAGGAATGTATTCACATCTGATTATATAGGCTTGGTTATAGCTTATTAAGCTAGCCTATAGTGAAAGGGCATGCATGGATAATATGGCAGGGAGGACATGCTTTTTGACTGTGAATGCAATTCACATTCAGTCATACTGAGGGGGGCAAACGTTTACAAGGGCAAGTGTGTGTAGGGGTGTGGGGTGCGACAGCTGTGCGCTCATTTGAATGAGTCAAGGAAGGCAATCGGACTAGCAAGACCACTTGGGAAGTGAACACTTACACGTGGACCTGGCTGCAAAATGAATTGCCGTCGAGAGTTTGAGTAATAAATACCCTGTTCACTCGGACAGAGCGGCACACCATGGCAACGCCAGCTCTAACCGGCTTTTCTGTGATGAGTCTGCTAAGCCTCGGTTACCTCACATGGGACTGGATGAGCCCAAATAAGGTAGAGAACGATTCTGGTCCAAAGATTGCAGCGCCGAGACCGCCGCACATCATATTCATCATGACGGACGACCAGGGATTCAACGACATTGGCTACCACAGTTCTGACATCAAGACGCCGGCGCTGGATAAACTGGCCGCGGATGGAGTGAAACTTGAGAATTATTACATACAACCCATCTGCACCCCTTCCAGGAGTCAGTTCATCACCGGAAGGTAAGGTGAAGCGCATTGTGTTTGGAACATGGTAAAAGACATAGGGTAGTCATTGATTGGTGTTGTTGCACCACCTGGATCCCGACTACACTGAGCTCACTGTTTGTGCTTGAAACATACAACCTGTGCACGTGATGAGTAAGGCCAGGAGAATGGACCAGCATATGATACAGCACGTATCATACGTTGTAAGGAGGAGGGTAATTGCCCACGTTTATGGTTTAGAAGTTCTTGCACCATCACTGAAATAGAGAAATAGCCATTTGAAACAGCAATATAGGTTTCTATATTTGGGTTCACTAGTTTCAACTTTATTAAAATGAAAAGGTTGTTTGTCGCTGAATAATATTGAAACATTTTTCTAAATATATACTCTATATTGCCAATTAAAAAACAAAATGCATGTATGTCAGATGGACTTAGAGATTTTTGCATGTGAACTCTTCATATCTTGACTTTCATATTCTTAATAGTTTTTGTAGTATTACAATACAGTACAGTAATAGGCTGGTGATAGTCTAGCCAAAACCCTGTCCTCTGACAGTATTTTTCCAACAAAAAGGTTGATTCAGTAATATTGTTAAATCACACTTCTGCTTTTTGTTTCCTACTGCTTGACTTCCTACTGTTATTTATACATCTGTACACTCATAATCAACAGGTGAGTACCAGAGGGCTCCTTTTCTCCAACTTTACAGGAGGGCCAAAACAAAAAGGTTTTAATTCACATGCGTCTTTTTGGTACCAACATTTCATCCATTTCATATTAATGCATGGGCCTATCTGATGACAATATGAACACAGCATCACATACAGTTTTAAATAAATAACAATCTATTGCGATAAAATAAATATATACCATAAAAAATCCTTACCACATGCTTTTCACATTTCTCACCCCTCGAAATGAAAGCTCTTGATGAGCTCTTTCTACTGCCAAAAGTGCGCACAATGAATTTTTAATCAATTTGGATTTCCAAAATACACTGTATACAATACAATACAATACAACATAGTGCCGAAAGGTTGTAACGGCACTTACAACATTTTGGCATTGATAATGTATATTGGGAAAGCTTATGGTAAGGATTTTTATATTGTACTTTTATTTAGATCACAATAGGTTGTTATGTCTGTTAATCTGTATGTAATGCTTTGTTCATATTGTCATCAGATGGGCCCATGCTTTTATAACAAATGGAATAAAACATTGGTGCCAAAGAGGCTCATGTGATTTGTGAGGGCTCAAATTTAGTTTGGCCCTCCTGTAAAGTTGGTTGTCACCCCTCATAATTATCTCTCTTTGACTTTATACCATTCTGCAGGTACCAGATCCATACGGGCCTGCAGCACTCCATCATCCGTCACCGGCAGCCCAACTGCCTGCCCTTGGACTTGGTCACGCTCCCCCAGAGGCTGCAGCAGATGGGCTACTCCACCCACATGGTGGGCAAGTGGCACCTGGGCTTCTACCGGAAGGATTGCCTGCCGACGCGCCGCGGCTTCGACAGCTACCTGGGCTCGCTGACGGGCAGCGTGGACTACTACACCTACGACTCCTGCGACGGGCCCGGCTCCTGCGGTTTCGACCTCCACGAGGGGGAGTCTCTGGCGTGGGGTTACGCGGGGAAGTACTCCACCCACCTGTACGCCCAGCGGGTGCGACGGATCCTGGCGTCCCGCGACCCCCTGGCTCAGCCGCTGTTCATCTACCTCGCCTTCCAGGCCGTGCACACGCCCCTGCAGTTCCCGCGGGAGTACGGGAGCGCGCACGTCGCGCTCGGCAACGCGGCGCGCCGGAAGTATGCCGCCATGGTGTCGGCGCTGGACGAGGCGGTCCGCAACGTCACCTACGCCCTGCGGAAGTACGGATACTACCGGAACACCGTGCTGGTGTTCTCCACCGACAATGGGGGACAGCCCCTCTCCGGCGGCAGCAACTGGCCCCTGAGGGGCCGCAAGGGCACCTACTGGGAGGGGGGCGTCAGGGGCCTGGGCTTCGTCCACAGTCCCCTCCTGAGGAGGAAGAGGAGGGTGAGCAAGGCCCTGGTGCACATCACCGACTGGTACCCCACGCTGGTGGGACTGGCGGGAGGGGACGTCTCAATGGCGGAGGGCCTGGACGGTTATGACGTGTGGGGGGCCATCAGCGAGGGCAAGGGCTCCCCTCGGCTGGAGATCCTGCACAACATTGACCCGCTGTACAACCGGGCCCACGCCGGCTCTCTGCAGGGGGGCTACGGCATCTGGAACACGGCCGTCCAGGCCTCCATCCGCGCCGGGGACTGGAAGCTGCTGACGGGGGACCCTGGCTACGGAGACTGGACCCCTCCGCAGCTGCTTCCGGGGTTCCCGGTGGGCTGGTGGAACCTGGAGCGCTACGCCCAGCCCAAGAAGTCCGTGTGGCTGTTTAACATCACCGGGGACCCCTACGAACGCCTCGACCTGGCTGAGCAAAGGCCCGACGTGGTCAAGGAGCTGCTGGCCAGGCTGGTGTTCTACAACCGCACCGCAGTGCCAGTGAGGTACCCCCTGGAGGACCCCCGGGCTGACCCAGAGCTGAACGGAGGAGCCTGGGAACCCTGGGTGGAGGAGCAAGAGGAGGACGACTGGGGAGGGGTGTGGTGCCACGGCAACCACCAGGAGAGGAAGAAGAAGCGGCTCAAGGTGTCCAAGACCAAGTCTTTCTTTAGGAGACTTAACACTAGGACCATGTCCAACAGGATATAGAGTGGAGCGGACGTAAATAAGGGACAGTGTCCCTTACTCACATGCTAGCTGTATGCCATACAGCTAGCATGCTAGCAATGTCTTCTGGATGCTTTCCACCAATGGATTGAAGAATTCAGTAGGAACACAATTTACAGGCATTTTTTGCCAATGTTTATATTTTATTGATGAATGATTCTTCTTCTAAAAATGCTCTAAAGAACTCATTACATTACATTTGTTTGTTTGTGTGTGTGTGTGTGTGTGTGTGTGTGTGTTTACATGACATCAGTGCAGCATGTAACAATGTCATGGCAGCCTACAGTATCTTACACTTTGGTGCCTTACTGTACATTTACTGTTTGCTGAGAATAACATTGTTTTGGTGATTCATAATAATAAAATGTGTATTCAGTGATTGAAACAGTAGATTGCAATCTTGAACAGTTGTCTTCAATTATGTACAATGATTCCCAGATACATTTAAACAATAAATCATTTCCTCTTGGCTGTAAACCCAGGTTCATGTGATGGTTGGCTATTTTGAGGAAAACTATAGGCAAATGTAAATATGTGTTTTAATCTTAGAACAAACAATCAATATATCCGGTGAAACCTCAGCACATTATATCGAATAATAATGTTGCTCTATACCTTTCATGTTCTAGTATAAACCAATGTTACAATGAACCTCTCTGTCTGATATTATACATGAAGGCCGTTATAAAGATGGTGCTTGACGTGAAACGTTGCTTAACACTTCCTTTTCGTTGCTTTCGTCACATTTGTTTAACTGCCAATTCTTTTTCATAGGCAATGGTAACATACAGAAGTCCGTTCAAGCTAGCTTATGGAGGTTTTGTGTAGAGTGAAATAATACTGTGTATGAAAGATGCTGAGTGCTGGTGTGAAGAGAAGCAGATACATGGAGGCTGTGTTTGGACTGTTGGTGGTGCTGGCAGGAGCATCTCATGGTGAGATAAACATGATCACACTCCTAATGCACATTTTAAATAATAGTAGTTATTGAGTCTATGGAAACCTCATAAGAATTACTAACTACTAGTTAGTAGTGTCTCTAACTAGTGTTAGTGTCTCTATCTCACTGTGTCACAAAGTTCATTAAATATTTTCTCTATTCTATTCTATTTTTTTATAATCATACTGAAATAAGTATTATTTATATAAGTTCACACTTTATACATATAAGACATACTGTAAAGTTTCAAAATGGCCATTCAAATATCTGGTGCATCAAGAGACATGTATGACAAGATCTTCTTTATTCCCAGGCTGGGAGACATGTGACTTCAGTCAGGCTAAGTGCTATGGAGCTCTAGGAGGAACTGTGGGACTACACCTGAAGACACAGACTGGGAAATATAAATTATATCACAACAACACAACTATACTTAGTGTTAACAATAACATTGTTTCTACCAGCACACCTCTACCAGACAGGGCTTCATATAGTCTTAGTAGTAGAACTTATAGTATAAGAGACATCAGCAAGACAGATGGTGGTAAATATACACTTCAGATCTTTGATGCCACAACAGGGAAGATATTGGAAACTCAAACACTACAAATGTTTATTGAAGGTGAGTTAATTATTCTGAATTCTATCTATTGAGAAAAAAATCAATATATTATTATATTAATTTTAAATTATATTGTATTCCACTTTGCTTATTATAATTTTAGTAATTCGACTGTGAGTTTTTGGAAGTATCAAATGTCATCCTCTGAGGATTTGTAAGATATTAAAAGCCAAAATATTAAAACTTTAAGGAAGGTGGACACGCTGCTTTTGAAATGTTGATGTTTTGATTATAGAAGATCAAAAGAAACCTTGTGGGAGACAGTGGCGCAGTGGGTAGAGCGGGGCGACAGGTGATACAGGTGTCACTGGTTCAATCTCGTCCAACTCCTCATCCAGTGTCCTTGAGCAGACACCTAACCCTAACTGCTCCCAGTTGTTGGTTGCGCCTTGCATGTCAGATATCACCATTGGTGTGTGAATGCTAGGTGATCCTGTACAGCACTTTGAGTGGCCAGAAGGTTAGAAAAGTGATATATAAATGCAGTAATTTAGCATGTAGAGAGTTTGTGTGCCCCTATGAACCTGAAGGTTGTATTGCCTGGGGCAAGTGGTCTCAGGAGAGGGGCCAGACTAAGAATGGTTAAAAGACCTTGTGAATAATCAAGGAAGAGAAAAAGATACTCTGCCCGGAGGTCACCAGGCACTTGTTGACAAGTGCTGGGTTTGCCACGGAGCCTGGTTGGGCACAATGTGAAAAAGTAACATTGTGCCTTCCTCTCCATCTACGGGCCCACGCCTCATGGGAGGAACCACGAGGGTCTGGTGCGCTGCCACATGGGTGGCAGTGAAGGTCAGAGATTTCAATGAACCAGACTTCTGAGGACGTGGAACTCTTGCATCCCTGTGGAGGTTGGGGACATTGAACCTAATTGGGCAATGTTCGAAGCCTCCATTGCTGAAGCTGTCGAAGAGAGCTGTTGTCTCAAGATCTTAGGTGCCTTAAGGGGCGGTAACCCTCGAACACCGTGATTGACACCGATGGACAGGGAAGCCATCTGACTGAATAAGGACGCCTTCGGAGACTCCGGAGGTGGTCGCAAGGTACCGATATGCACAAAGGGATGCAGCATCTGCCGTGACTGAAGCAAAGCGGTAATTGTGGGAGAGGTTCGAAGAACCATGGAGAAAGACATTCGATTCGCACCAAAATTATTCTGGAAAACTGTCCGCTACCTCAGGAGGGGTAAGCGGGGAACCATCCAAGATGTGTACAGTAAGGATGGGACGCTGTTGACCTCAACTGAGGAGGTAATTGGGCAGTGGAAGAAACATTTTAAGGGACTCCTGACTAAAACTGACAGAGCTGAAGGCTGATGGGGGATCATCATCAATTTCCCTGGGGAAGATCACTGAGGTAGTCAAACAAGTCTACAGTGGCAAAGCCCCAGAGATTGATGAGATCCGTCTAGAAATGCTGTCGGGGAGAGTGCCAAAAGAGTGACAGACCGTGGTGGTTCCCCTTTTTTAAAAGGGGGACCAGAGAGTGGGTGCCAATTATAAGTGTTTTACACTTCTCAGTCTTCCTGGTAAAGTCTACTCCTAGGTGCTGGTGAAGAGGATTTGGCCGATAGTCGAACCATAGATTGAAGAGGACCATTGTGGATTCCCTCCTGGTCGTGGAACAATGGACCAGCTCTTTACTCTTGCAAGGGTTCTAGAGAGGGCCTGGGAGTTTGTCCTTCCAGTCTACATGAGTTTTGTGGATCTGGAGAAAATGTATGAGGTGCTATGGCGGTATGGAGTGAGGGGTCCCTTCTAAAGGCAATCCAATCCCTGTATGTCCAAAGCGAAAGCTGTGTACGGATTCACGGCAGTAAGTCGGACTCGATCCAGTTGGGGGTGGGCCTCCACGAAGCCTGCGCTTTGTCATCAATCCTGTTTGTGATATTCATAGATAGGATATCGAGGTGTAGTCAGGCTGGGGAGAGGTTTGGTGGGCTGGGGATCTCATTGATGCTTTTTGTGGATGATGTGGTCCTGATAGCATCATCAGTCCGTGACCTTCAGCAGTATGTGAAAAGCCAAGTCTCCGTGAGGAGTATAGTTACTGCTCCTTTGTGTGAAAAGTGCAAGTTGAGGTGGTTTGCACATCTGGTAAGAATTCCTTCTGGGCGCCTATGCAGGGAGGCGTTCCAGGCACGTCCAGCTGGGCGGAGGGCTTGGGACGAATCAGGACTAGGTGGAGAGATTATATCTTCACGCTGGCCTGGGAATGCCTTGGGATCCCTCAGTCAGAGCTGGTTAATGTGGCTCAGGAAAGGGAAGTTTGGGGTCCTCTTCTTGAGCTGCTGCCCCCACGACCGACCACGAATAAGTGGTTGATGATGGATGGATGGAAATTGTTGTGAAGGACCATAGTAAATATAAACATATAAACAAATATGCTACTGTACATTACAGCACAAGGTACTTCATGTTTTGACAAATAAATAAATAATTAAACTGTCTTCTACCCCATGACTCAACAACAGCATAATGAGAGTCATGCAGGACCTAATGTCATGTGTTACTGTTCCCATAGCACCAGTCTCTGTCCAGATGTCCTCTGAGTGTCTGCCACAAGGAGACAGGAGG
>JAODUE010005380.1:5000-10094 GCA_027564755.1 Amblyopsis hoosieri | reverse complement strand
TACTGTATATATATATACTGTATATATATATATATAGGAAGTGCAGCCGCATATTTATCTGGGCGTTGTGTAAGTATTTGTGAGTATGTCATCTTAACTTGTAGTACAATTATCAAATGTCGCCCATATTACATTTTTCCTTAAATGCTTGCTGTCTCATTCTGACATGAAATGCATGATATTCAAAATCGGAATATGTCGACACAACTATTACAAAAATAGTGGAACAGAAGTGGCTCTAGAGCCTCGCTTGGTTCTACCATCATCTTGTGCGTCTGTACTGCTGAAGCACACCAATCTAAAGCACGTCAACGTTGTCAAACCCATCAAAGCCTATGATGACCCAACTCCTCCGTGTTTGGTAACCTGCTGTTCAGTCCGCTGGCGATCGTGTTCATTGAACGTGTAGCAAACCATCCTGAACGCAGGGAAAGACGAGGGTTGGAGCCGGAGAGACAGAAGAAGGCAGCCCTGGAGGCGGAGTCACAAGCAGAGCTGAAAGGCGGAGCCAACTCTGGAGGCCGAGCTGAAGGCGGAGCCATCTCTGGAGATGGAGTAGAAGGCGGAGCCATCTCTGGAGCTCAAGCAGAAGGCGGAGCCATCTCTGGAGATGGAGTAGAAGGCGGAGCCACCTCTGGAGATGGAGAGGGCGGAGCCACCTCTGGAGATAAAGTAGAAGGCGGAGCCACCTCTGGAGATCAAGTAGAAGGCGGAGCCACCTCTGGGGATCAAGTAGAAGGCGGAGCCACCTCTGGAGATGGAGAGGGCGGAGCCACCTCTGGAGATCAAGTAGAAGGCGGAGCCACCTCTGGAGATCAAGTAGAAGGCGGAGCCACCTCTGGGGATCAAGCAGAAGGCGGAGCCACCTATGGAGATCAAGCAGAAGGCAGAGCCATCTCTGGGGATCAAGCAGAAGGCGGAGCCACCTCTGGAGATCAAGCAGAAGGCGGAGCCACCTCTGGAGATCAAGCAGAAGGCGGAGCCACCTCTGGGGATCAAGCAGAAGGCGGAGCCACCTCTGGAGATCAAGTAGAAGGCGGAGCCACCTCTGGGGATCACGCAGAAGGCGGAGCCATCTCTGGGGATCAAGTAGAAGGCGGAGCCACCTCTGGTGATGGAGAGGGCGGAGCCACCTCTGGAGATCAAGTAGAAGGCGGAGCCACCTCTGGAGATCAAGTAGAAGGCGGAGCCATCTCTGGAGATCAAGTAGAAGGCGGAGCCACCTCTGGAGATCAAGTAGAAGGCGGAGCCATCTCTGGGGATCAAGTAGAAGGCGGAGCCACCTCTGGAGCCGAGCAGTATAGAACAGTATATATTTTGTTTGCATTTAGTAATTTTTTGCCCAGAATATGTGAAAGCTACTGTGTCAAACAATGCTATTTGTAATTGCACAGTTCAAACATATAGCTCTTCTTCCGAATTTGCTCAATGCCCACATCTGATTTTTGATTGGTTGTAGGACGGTTACAATCATTGTGGTTTTCCTACGTACTGGATAACTCCAGTCAGCCGGCGTTTCTGAGTCTGAATGCTGAAATGATGTCAAGGCTCTGGATGCTAACCAGCGGTTGATAATGTTGTTGCTTCGCAGTTCACCAGTATTGGCTTGCGTTCAAACTGGGGGTAGGGATTACATAACAGCACAATTCGCGTTGATAAAGGCCAATCGTGCATATCAATCCTGGCCTATTTGTGTAATTTGAAACTTGGAGTTGTAATGATGTGGGCAACAAAAACCCAGAACGGGATTTATGTGTCTCCCATTGTTTCCGTCGATGTCTCCTAGGAAGTCTACCCCCGGTTTCTCTCTTGCCACCTCAGAGAATGTATGAATATCTTTGTTCTGGGAAACGCATGATATGTTGTCGGTCGATAATGTATAGGGCACCATTCACTGGTGTGGTGTGTGGTGCAAGCTATGTCTCCTGGGCTTTCACCCCTGAGTTTGCACGCCTGAGACGCTGTGTTTTTTTCCCCTCTCATCCGCGATGTATGTGACACCTGTATAGCCACACCAGGTCTTTTGACAGCATGTCGGCCATTTTGTCGGGTTTTACTTTGCTTTCTTCCCGTCCGTTTTCCCTCTCATCCATCCCCTCCATGTTTGCCCAGCAGAGAGCGACTTGCGTTACCCGTCAAACATAAACACGACGGTAATCACGTTGTCTATATTTCACATGTGCAGCCGTGCAGTCAAGCGAGCGCCAACCGCTTTTTCAAAGAATCTGGCGGTTGCCGAGACCACCGCACGTCCTGTGGTCTCTCTCTCTTTCCCTATCATTAGAATTGGGGTTCGTCGCACCCCCTTCGCGCACACACTCACACAGTATGTTTCCCTTGTCCAAGCATGTTCGGACCGTGGTGTTATTGTGTTTGTCTGAGGCCTGAGTGTCATCCACACAAGGTGACAGGTGACCTCTTGTCATGATTCCTTTTGTGCTGTCTCTCTCTTTTCTCTGCTCAGTCTCTCCGTCTCTCACTCACGCTCTTGTCATCTCTCTCTCTCTCTCTCTCTCTCTCTCTCTCTCTCTATCTCTAAAGTTCAAGTTATCTTTATTAGCATCAGAGTTAAAACAATATTACCAAAGCTAGAGGGCATGTAGCACTCAATAAGAAGTATTATTATTATTATAAACAATAGAACAAACAGCCCCACAGTAATAATACCAGTGGTAGTGTGTGTGTGTGTGTGGGTCTGTGCGTGCGTGTGTGTGTGTGTGTGTTAATTATGTTTTATTGCCTCACTGTGTCATTATCGTCCTTTGGCGGCTTTAAGAGAGTGCGACTCTTTCTTCTTTCTCTGAAGTGTGTGTGTGTGTGGGGGGGGGGGTGTCTTCCCCTCTGCTTTTTATACCATGCATGCACACACACACACACACACGCACGTGCACGAGCAGTGACCTTTCTACATGCACCCGTCCCAATTAGAGGGAGACAGGAACACCTCAGTATTGTCACACAACCTCACCTCACGGAGATGTCCTGCCAGCCAGCCTCCCTCCTCTCCTCCCCTCCTCTCCCCTCTCCTCCCCTCTTCTTCCCTCTCCTCCTTTCCCTCCCTCAAAGCCACTGTGACTTTTCATCCCAGAGAGGCCAGAAAGCTGTGGCAACACTCCCTTCCCCTCTCTTGTGTGTGTGTGTGTGTGTGTGTGTGTGTGTGTGTGTGTGTGTGTAGGGTGACACCTGGATGAGTCAGTCAGTCAGACAGCATGGGCAGGAGGAGACACACTCACACACACAAGGAGATAATTGTGTGTGTGTGTGTGTGTGTGTCCCCAACATTTTCAACGATCACGTGATTCGTGGAGACGCAAAACAGCTCCTGGAAATGCTGGGTGGGAACCTATAAATACAGACACATAACTGAATATTTGGTAATTTTGTAGTCAATAAATGCATCAATTAACATTTACAATACCATTTAGAAGGCGTCTAGTATTCACGGCTAACTTCTTCCACTGTTGTGGAAATTAAAACGTCAATTTGAGTCAACGGAGTTGACGCAACTTTCTTCTACATGGCTCTGGCCCGCAGGCCTTCAAGAACCCCACCATGAGCTCCTACTGGAGGGGAGACGCACACACACACACACACACACACACACACACAAGGAAATAACAACGTTCCTGCTCCCTCCCCTCCAGGCCTTCAGGAGTGCCACCATGAGCTCCTACTGGTGCTCCGGGCAGGGCGACGTGGTGGACAACTGGTGCCGCTGCCACATGGACGCCTTCGGCAAGGACGGCCTGCCCAACTGCAGCCCCCTGCGCCGGCCTGTGTAAGTGTGGTCCTGCGGCCACAGCGCCCCTCCCTGTATCGTGGCTGACGCCGGTACTGTAGCCAAATGCTGTTTTGGGTTTGGCTTGGGGAAAGGAGGGGCAAATAGCCTTATTCCGGAAGCAACCTGTGCTGCTAAAATGATTATTAGCATCAAGATTAAATGATTCCTTATGTCAGTGAGTCACAACCCCATTGTCCTGTTTGATTATTTATATTAGAATTATATTAAGCAGCTTATTGGTTTCCACCAATAAGCTGCTTAATATAAACATGTTAATAACATGCTACATATAAATATAGTAATTGATGCTTCATATAAACATGCTTCATATAAACACCTTAATAAGATGCTTCATATAAACATGTTAATTATATGCCTCACATAAACATGTTTCCACCAATGAGCTTCATATAAACATGTTTATAAGATGATTCATGTAAACATGTTTCATATAAATATGTTAATAAGATGCTTAATATAAACATGTTTCCACCAGTGAGCTTCACGTAAACATGTTTCTACCAGTGAGCTTCACGTAAACATGTTTCCACCAGTGAGCTTCACGTAAACATGTTACTACCAGTGAGCTGCATGTAGACATGTTTCCACCAGTGAGCTTCACGTAAACATGTTACTACCAGTGAGCTTCACGTAAACATGTTTCCACCAGTGAGCTGCATGTAGACATGTTTCCGCAAATGAGCTTCACGTAAACATGTTTCCACCAGTGAGCTTCACGTAAACATGTTTCTACCAGTGAGCTTCATGTAAACATGTTTCTACCAGTGAGCTTCACGTAAGCATGTTTCCACCAGTGAGCTGCATGTAAACATGTTTCCACCAATGAGCTGCATGTAGACATGTTTCCACAAATGAGCTGCATGTAAACGGTTGTGCTTCCTGTCCCTGCTGCCCCACCAGCTTGCGATTGGCCCCTCACCTGGAGCCCTCCAGCACCATGGTGTCCCTAGAGTGGGTGGACGTGGAGCCCCTGATTGGCTGCAAGGTGTCCGACTACGTCATCCAGCACAAGCGCGTGGAGGACCCGTCGGAGGCTGAAGTCTACACAGGTACTGCACTGTAGGCGGCACTGTTCTGTGTGTGTGCGTGTGTCTTTGGCCACATTCATTAAAGTGAAGCCTACACAGGTACTGCACTGCAGGGGGCGCTGCAAGGCCGTTTGGGAGACTCTTACCCAGTGGTCTGGCCGTGACCATGTGACTAGACGTGACCATGTGATTAGACATGTGACCATGTGACTAGACATGTGACCATCAGACTAGACATGTGACCATGTGACTAGACATGTGAGA
>JAODUE010005379.1:0-10094 GCA_027564755.1 Amblyopsis hoosieri | reverse complement strand
GTTCAGCCGATTGTCGAACCTCAGATTGAAGAACAACAATGCGGATTCCGTCCTGGTCGTGGAACAACGGACCAGCTCCTTACTCTCGCAAGGATCCTGGAGGGGGCCTGGGAGTATGCCCTTCCGGTCTACATGTGTTTTATGGTTCTGAAGAAGGCGTATGACCGGGTCCCCTTGGAGATACTGTTGGAGGTGCTGCGGGAGTATGGGGTGAGGGGGTCCCTTTTAAGGGCAATCCAATCCCTGTATGTCCAAAGTGAGAACTGTGTACGGATTCTCGGCAGTAAGTCCGACTTGTTTCAGGTGGGTGTTGGTCTCCGCCAACCCTCCCTTGAGGGATGGGCTAAATGCAGAGGATGAATTTTGCTACATGTACAGTATGTGCATGTGACAATCAAAGCACCTTTACCTTTACGTGTAAAACTTTTAAATATCTTAAAAACATTTATTTTAGGAGCCCTTACTTAGTTTTAGTGTTTTCTGGATAAAATCATAATAGCATGAGCAAATCAACATTCTAGCTAATTATTTACACAAAATCTATTAACAAACAAAAACAAATGAATAGATCATAAATCATAACAGATAGTTTAAAAGTAGAATGGATTCAATATAAATATAGAGACCTGGGTTGTAGAATCACCCTGGGTAATGTTTTTTGGAATCCAGTTCAAGGTTAGTTTTGTCACATACAGTACACTTAAGACTTCAGAGGTTGCAGCTATGGGGGCTAATTATGGTCCAACACAGGGGGATGTCTGCCTCTGGCGGAAACCACGCGTTTCTGGAGAGTAGTGCTGACTTTTTAAACTGTACGTCTGTCTGCAAGAATCACAAACGTGTGTGTTCACCAGTGTGTATAAAAATAGATATGTAGTGGAGAAGCATGTACGTATTTTGCGTGCACAAACACAATCACAAACACGTGGAGGGAGCCTGTTTTCTTTTTTTTTTTGCAGCGCAAAACGTCTCCAGGTACAGAGGTATACGTTTTCCCCTCAGTGCAGAAGCCATTAGTCAGAATGGAGGTGATTTATGGGTTGTCTCCTTGCAGAATTTAAATTAACTGCCGTGCTGAAAGGGGGAAGGGGAGGGGGGAATTTCTTTTTGGTTATTTCCCTTTGCACTCCATTTCTCTCCATCTCTCACAACCCCCCCTCTCTCTCTCTCTCTCTCTCTCTCTCGGGACATATTAGGATCACTTTTTTGGATCCAGGTGTGTTGTCAGGTGGTCAGCTTGGCTTGCAGGTCTCAGAAGACTGCGCTGGAAAAAATGCTCAGCCAGATGAGAACATTTTTCTTGGCGACAAATATCAGCAGAAACCAACCGACGAGGGGAACAACAGCAGAACACCCAGACAAGGTCAGTGGCGATGTGCAGTGTGTGTTACGCAGTGCGTGCAGGGGAGGGCATAGCATGGCAGAATGCACATTGCCCTTCGCCCAGTCAACTCTTTAATTGCCTGTATAGCCGTGATGGTTTAGCAAACATTCCAGTAGCAATTACGCATTTGAAGGTATTTGAGCGATATATTACAATGGTGTGTCTAATCACAGTTCTCCGTAGGCAGACACCTTGGTCATTGTATTCAGAGCAGTTCCCCCCAAGCTCCAAGATCTAAACAATGCACACTTTACACTACTCCCTGACACTTCGGTGATATAGTAGCGCGCAGAGGGATCCCTCTGGTATTATATGGAGGCTTATGGAACTGACTCACTGCAAGGCAACTTTATAAGAATTCATTTCATATGGCTTATGTCTAATCCAGATGACTTCATACACTATAAATAATATGCGGAGACAATGGGTGCTTGGGGGGGGTAGGGGATGTTGACTACACATGACAACCTATAGGTATTATTCTGCCCCCAGAAACCACACCACACAACCTACGCTACTGTACTTTGCATGTCAATTTGTGTTATTTATTTTTTACATACATTATTATTAACCATTTTCAGAGGTACAGTGGAGACATAGGCAGACATGTCAAGACACACTTGGTTCCCACTGGAACGTAGGCTGCAGTCATCTATTTAGTCCCCCGATGAACTCCAACGTCCCTCTCCAAGTTCCCTGCTTGTGTTACACAACTATGTTAGGTCTTTCCAGACCCAAATTAAGGAGTGTTCTTTTACAGATAGACCAACAGCAAGCTAGCTAGCTAGCTAGCTAATAGCATTCTAATGCCTTACATACCTCAGGCACACTGGGCTAACAACTGTTGGATCATTATGCACCTATTTCCTGCATATTGCCTTGACCTACTGCAAACACCATAATACTGTATACATATTTATCACTACTAGGTTTGTATAAGCTAGTATATACAATTAAAAGTTCTGGAATGCATTACTTAGGGACAGAGGCACGATTGCAAAAGAAAAAAAAGGCAAGATGGATTCAGACTGCAGAAATATTCACAAATAATAATACTGTATGTATTTGTCCATGGGCAAGTCAATATGGATTTTTGTCTGCTCACCATTGTTCTGGGTATGCGTAAAGTTTTAGCTTGAAACCAAATCTAAAAGTTGTACAAGTGAAAACATCAAACTTCCCCCACATCCTCACCTCATCTTGTCCCAGGGGAAGCAGTCTGTCTCTCCCATGAGTCCTACAAGTCCCCCCCACCATGGTCGGCCCCCTGGAGCCCGTCCGATGCAGGGAGCATGGCAAGACCCTAGAGCACCTGACAGGCCCTCGTCCTTGGACAGGAAACGTCCTGGGGGAAACACAGCAATAACCCCAAACCTCTTCATCATAAGTCATTGATTTTACTTCAAATATTATAGTACAGAAATGTGCTACAGTGCAAATATAGTTACTTATGTTAACTCAAAACATGCCCATGCTCGCCTCTTAAGGAATACGCCTCGATTCTTTAAATGCACCACCAGAACATCAAAGACTCAAATGCTGAAACAAATCTGTACAAATGTGCGCTGTTACTAGATACTCAGAATTTTACGAGGGGGATCTTTTCCAAACCTGGCCCAACTGTCACTGTTGCTGTTCATTTCTATTCATATACCAGAGAAGCGTTTGGCCCACAGGGTGGAGTAACACACACACCAGACGGAACACAAGTGAGTTGGATGGTTTGCCGCTGTGATTTAGTTTGAGCCAAAGGGGTTGACTCATTAACAGACACACATATATCCACACACACACACACACACACACGCACGTGTGCACAGAATCATTTAATTTCTGACTAACATGATCTTTATGCAGCGTTCTGGGTCCAATTTTGGTAGTACAAATTAAGACAGCACTGTTGCTGAGTAACATTAACACAGTTTGCTATCTCCTTGCTTGTAATTGATAGTTTCACTGCCATTACTTTTATATTAACCATATGTCACACGTCAGACACTGAGCCAGACAAGTTTGAGACAACTAAATCCCACAGGTGCCTGTCTGTACCTGCCTAGGGGTGGGGAGATATAACACGAAGCTACAGTGTATACATGTTACAGACTGAGCTCTTGTGTTATCAGATGGCCCATGAAACATTCATATTTGAGATATTTTGCTGCAACTGCCAGGGCATTAATAAAATAAACTCAACAACCCAAGTAATGAATGCTACACAGTCTCATAAGAGACATACTGTGATATCATGTGTTGTTTGACATCAGAGGAGCACAAGTTATGCTAGCATGTGTAGGAGGTGCGAGAGGCACGGGCAAGGTGTTTTATGTGACTGCACTCATCACGCTGGGAGTGACTCAGTCCTAGCCGAGGTGAAAAGGTTGCGACATCAATAGGAAACCAGGGGGAGAGGAGAGGAGTCAAGGTCAAGGTCACTGCAGGCGAAGAAGAAGAGCTAAAAGCCTGCTTGTCTGAAAAAACTGCCATGTCACATTTAAAGACGAGGTCGCATACGCACGCTACACCTCGATGATATGAACCTTAAAGAGACCATCCTCAATGTCCGTAATTGCCCTTGTGGTTGAGACCAGTGTTACGAAAATGTTTCTGTTTGAAACTCCGTGTTCATGCTCAACAGCTGGTGCTCATCTCTACTCCTTCCCCATAACTGTAGGCCTGTAGGCTCACACCATTCTCTACCTCTCCTTCTACAACTACTTGCACCGTTACGTCAAACATATTTCAGTGAGAATAGAGCTTTAGCATGTGCGCTCTGTTCGTACATGTACATGTTGAAGGCGCAACATACAGTATATAGGCCTCAAAGTCTCAATGTTTACACTCATTTAATTGTGAGTAGGCTACCCAATTATGTATCTTTGTTACCAACGGTGTGTGGTCAACCACTTACTTGGAGCCTTGTTTTTTTTCTTCTATAAATGATTATTAATAAAATATTTTCTAAGCAGTCGACGCTGCCCGAACGGAATAATAACGAAGCCCATTGTGACACGGATCACCCTCCCACACGGGTTCATTTAAGGGAGCTTGTGTCTGGTGGGTTTATTCTTATCCAACACATACTGTAGCTTGTTAAGGCGGTTCAGGTGTGTGGCCGGCTGCAGTGTATCACTGGCAGTGTCTCTGTGTTTCTCCCCCTCCCCCCCCCACCATCACAGGCATTATTTGGTTCAACTCTGCACGGCCAAATGTGCCGGTGGACAAGCCCCAAATGTGCCATTAGTCACAGACTATGATTTAGCAGAGACTGGCGATCTCGCCGGGTCACCATTTGCCTGAGCCAAGGCTATAAATACTTCAGATAATATTAAACATGGTTGATTTTATTGGAACGCCAAGACGACAAAAAGACGGACGGTCATCTGACACCAAACGATCGAGATGAATGGAGCCCTCCATGACTCTCGTGATTTTATTTGTATTTGTATTTTATTCCGACATTGGATATTTGTCTGTCACAGTAACACGGAGGAGGACAGGATGGAGACCCCCATGTATCAATTTGTGAATCTCGTGCACAGGTTTGAGGACCTAACCAGGTGTGTAATAAGGTCAACTGTGACTCCACTAGCCCGGAACACAAGTGAACGCGGAGATACTGCATCACTGAAAGAAGCCTGGCTTTGTGGAGTCAGCACCATTGCTGTTCATACATAGACAAATGAAATCAACACTCTCTCGCTGAGTAATAAAGGCAGCCATCAAGCTTGATAGGACCGTGTCTGCCACAGCACAAAGGAATGAACGCATGGCCCTTAGATACAGTATGCTGTTGTGGTCGCTGCTTGTTACCTCCAGGGCTCTTGTCCTTCACTGTCTCCGCATTCACCTGGATACCGTGGGCAATAAAGGGCCAGTCAGCAAAAAGGCAGCGAGGCGGAGAAAGCTTTAAGCAAATACATATTAATTTCCCCCTCTCTCTCTCTCTCTCTCTCTCTCTCTCTCTCTCTCTCTCTCTCTCTCTCATACACACACACACTTATTCGGTAGAAGCCATATACAAGCCATCTCTTCTGAAAATAGCCCTTTTCCTCTCAAATTACCCTCAGATGCTCTATACCCTGTCTTATTTGACTTCCTGTGCGCTGCATCCCCAGTACACACACACACACACACACACACACACACGCGCGCGCGCAAACCACCTCAGTGGACGCCAAGTTGCCACGGCGGTGGCTTGATCCCAGCCCTTATGAAAGAGCTCTTTGATAAGCCTCGTTTAGGAGCAACACAAGGGAAGCAATCAGAGACGTGAACTCCGCTGGAAACAAGGCATTTACAGTGTCTGTACTTCCCTTTTGTTTTTGTGACCCGCTCAACCCGCTCTCCCTTGAAGGAATCAAATCTTTAAAAGTCTTTGTCCGCCTTGCCCCTCCCCCTTCCCTACCGGCCATCCTGCTCTGTTCCATCGTTTCCCCCCATGGACCTTTGAAACGAGCATTTAGTTTGTTTATTTCCTTCCCCTCTAAGTCTCTTTGTAACCACCATGGAACAAGAAAGTGACGTCCTTCTTTTTTTTTTTTTTTTTGGATGTGGCTAATGCTTGGCAGTGCTGATTTTGTTACAGCTATAACCCTTCCCCCATCAAATCTCCCCAACAGCAACAATAATTTTTTATTGTAATCGATTTTATAATATTCCAAAATTAAAATGTTATTTTCTTGTTATTATTACAAATTATTTTCTACTAAAATACTTGTTATTTTCTCACTTTCGCAGGTTTAAGCAGCTTCTGAATATAATTGTGTAATTTACAGCACAGTATATTAAAATATAATCTTGGTTAGAGCAGAAGTGGTTTCAGCACCTCTGTAGTGGACAGCTCCTCAGTCTAGGGTGCTATACTGTATTCAATGGGTGGTGCTTCACTGTTGGCACTTTTAGTTGTCTTTGTTCTATGTTGTACAGAAAGTCTGACTGTGTGAAACAATTAATGTACACAGAACTGAAGGATGATTGTATTCATTTTAACCCATACAGTATATGCATAATGTGTTCTGGGTGTTGTCAATGATCTTACGTTATTTATGCCAAGGGTAGAACCTGTTTAATTACAGCGTATAAGATCTGATTTGCAGTTTAATATTGTAAATATTGTTACAGTAAATACAGTATGTTCACAAAGAACTACACCTATAACTTAAAGCTTGCAATAATAACAGGAGCATAAACTAAATATTACAATGGTTTTCACCAATTATATCTGATAAGGGTCAAACAACCTGTGTTTAGTTTTCTGAAAATAGAAGCTGCAACATCAGGCACTGAACAGGCATGCGGTGATAAATAAGACAAATACCTGGAAGTAAAACTAATTCTCACCTGGCTTTTCACACAATGCTTCCATGTTGCTCACCTTTCCTTCTTTCATGTCTGTCTTTCATTTACTAAGCCTGTCTGTTTTTCCTAATTGGTGTGCATTGATCTTTGTAGTTCAGCGATTTAGAGATTTGGGACACATCGAATGGACTGGCAAGGACCGCAAGCAGGTGTTCCAAACAAACACAGCCCCCCTAAACAAACCCCAAAAGCAATTTAGGGCTTGTGTGCTTCCTCATTTAGGCAAACCATGACAATTATTAGGCAAAAATAAATAAAATAATAAAGGCAAATACACAAACACCTGGTGTGTGAGTGGTTTTGGTTGCATGTTTCCAAGTCTGATATGAGATCAATTAGAGAACCAACTGGTGATAGCATAACTTTGCGACTCAACTTTAATGATGATGAAGTAATTGGTGGTGTGGCGCTGACAAATAGGCAGGTATCCTCCACATTGATCCACCTACAGCATGGTGTGTCTAGCATTGCCTCTGGGTGAAGATTAAATCATAATGTGTGAAATGTTGATCTCGTATGTTCAGATAGCATCAGCCAATGCGTGTTGCATGTCAAACACGTTTGTTGAATTTCTGAATGCTTATATTTCAATACAGTGTTTGGTGGCCAATGAGAATGTAAGCAACATTTACATTTCCAGAATAATGATATTGTTTGGACAGCTTGTATTGTATGATGCTGTACCAAATACTGCAGACGTATCTGCAGCATAACATTACATACAATGACTGTTTGCAATCTACAGGCTTTGTCATTTTCCTTCTCAGTGTACCATTCATCACTCTAAGGGATGAAAATGTCACACAAATGACATCAGTGCCGCAGATAGATTTTCCTTCTCCAGAGCAGGGCCCTTAATTTGATAAAAACCATGAAATCGATATCTAAAAAAAGAGACAAATAAAAAAGTCAGCAGATTTAGCTAGTGAAAAAGTGTTATTGACATGATGAGAGGTCAAAAAAACTGGATGGAAAAAAAAGCAAGCAAGAAGAATCTGTGATCAGTGATCAGGGTTCACCAGCGATAAACTGCACATTACAAGATGTGTCTTAACCACTTTGACACGCCATGTTGGATTTTGACTGAGAAGTACTGTAGTATTAGTTCATAGTTGCTTTTTCACTCGCTCCAAGCTGTTTTCTAAAGGTGTGAGCGCCATTGGCTTTTTGTAATTAGCACCTTTTGCTTCAGCAGCTGTTTTCCAAGTCTTCACATGGAGCTTATTGACTACTTGGTTGTTTGTTTGCTTGTTTGATTGATAGTACACTCGCTAGTGAATGTCTGTGCGCGCATGTACTGCACAGTATGCAGAGGAACAGCTACAGCGCCAGTTTGTCTTTATTTTTAGAGGCTACGCTGAAGAGGGAGAGAGGATGGGAGTGTGAAAACTTCATTAAAAGTCGACGAGCGAGCGAGTGTTAAAGGCGGGAAAGTGACACCAGAAGAGGGAGAGCTAGGGAAAGGGGGCTCCTTACTGGGTCAGAAGGACTGTGGAGTGGAAGAGTATTAATGCATTGTGAGGGAGGGAGAGAGAGAGAGAGAGAGAGAGAGAGCGTAGCCACGCCAACCTTTCACTGGGGGGGGGGGCTCCACCGTGCAGCCGTCGTATAAAAAGCAAATGCTGCGAATCAGCCACCACAAAACACACACACACACACACGCACACACACACACACACACACATACACAGATCCAGTGGCTGCTCTCCGTCTCACACACACTCTCTCTTTCTCTCTCTGTCACACACACTTTCTCCCCCCTCATTCCCCTCCCCCCCCTCTCTCTCTTTCTCTCTCTCTTACCGTCCTCTGCCTCCTTCCCTCCTCTCTCTCCTTCTCTCTTTCTCTCTCTCTCTCTCTCTCAGTCAGTCACTCCAGCTCCTGACATCTCCTCCCAACGTGCATGTCCGTCTCCCGCACGCCCGTCCGCGCCGAGGAGTCGCCGCGGCCGACAGAGTGAGCCCCCGGGCGGCGAGGCGCGTGTGCCCGAGTGCATGTGCGTCTCCCTCTGCTCCTCCACCTCCTCCACCACCACCACCTCCTGCTGCTCTCCCACCTCTCCCCGGGACCGTCTCGGGGGTCCCCATCGCCGGCGGCGGGCTCCACCGCACCAAGTCAGTCACCATTTCCGCCCAGGGGAGAGCCGCGCTGGCGGCACAACCCCTTCCCCGGCTCAGCATCGGCAGGAAGACCCTGGTGGTGGCGGCGGTGGGCGTGATGCTGGTCCTGGTGTTGGTGGTGCTCATTCCCGTGCTGGTGAGCTCCGTGAGTACCGACCCCAGCCGCTACGAGATGATGGGCGCGTGCCACATGGTCTGCGACCCGTACCCGGCCAAGGGCACGCCGGCAGCCACCACCAGCTCCACGGGCCTCCAGGCGGAGGCGCTCAGCGGCGACCACGGCAACATGCCGCCGCCCTCCACCCTGCTGCAGGGTCCGCAGGGGAAGCCCGGCAGGCCGGGGAAGCCGGGACCCCCGGGACCCCCCGGAGAGCCGGGCCCGCCGGGACCTGTGGGGCCGCCCGGAGACAGGGGCGACCGGGGCCGGACTGGGATCATGGGCTTGGGGGGCGATGGAGCTATCAGCACAGCCACCTACAGCACCGTGCCTCGCGTGGCGTTTTACGCCGGGCTTAAGAACCCCCACGAGGGCTACGAGATCCTCAAGTTCGACGATGTGGTCACCAACCTGGGCAACAACTATGACGGCATCTCGGGCAAGTTCATCTGCAGCATCCCGGGCACTTACTTCTTCATCTACCATGTGTTGATGAGAGGAGGGGATGGCACCAGCATGTGGGCAGACCTCTGCAAAAATGGCCAGGTGAGTCATTGAACATGTGTGTGCCTTTTAATTGCCTCGAACTTTTAAGTTGTAGCATGCAGATAGTCTCTCTTTCTTCTTACATGCTGTTTGTATTGGGAAATACTAACAGCATGAAAACAGCAAAACAGCAACAAAAAAATAAAAACTAAACGGAGAAATAAACGAGAGAAAAAAAAACCCGATCTCGTTTTTGTCTTTAAATACTCCAGCGCGATCAGTTGACGGTCGCTGTGGAACAAAGCAAGCTATAGGAAATATGTGTTTAATTTGTATTAATGTGTCTAATTTGGTGTTCCAGCCCTCTTTGCGTCGGGCGGAAAGCTGCTCAAAAGATGTGTGCTTTGGAAATTACTGGAAAGACTGCTCTTTCTAAACTACCCATAAAACAGGTCGAGAAACTCTCGAGAAATGAAATCGAGAAATGTGCCGTATTAACCTATTTAAGACAAACGCGCGTTTGGAAGTGTCAATGTTCATGTTCCGATAAAAACACAAAACTTGATTGCATAAAACCTTTTGCAACAGA